>OVBA01007785.1:0-13797 GCA_900406435.1 Lepidium aucheri | reverse complement strand
AGAGCTAGAGCACGCAAGCTAAGGGAGCAACTTGGGGAAACTGTGGCTGAAGTGCTAAGGAAAGAAGAGGAAGCTTCTACACCAAATCGCACCAAAATCGATAAGAGTCACATTGAAGTATTTTCAAGAAGTGCGAAGAAGAAGACAAGGGAATCAGACCAAGATCAAGACCAAGACATTCAACATGTTCAAGACATTCAAGAAGCTGATCAAGAGGGCCCAGAACCGTCAAGAAGTGAGCTGGAAGGAACCAACAAGGCTTGGCCTTTTATTCGGTCCAACAAGGTATGTTTTGTGTTTATTATAAATGTCTTTGCAGGTCCATCAAGCCCAATGGCTCCAGCCTCTTAGATTAGAGAGTCTTAGAGTGCATAGGCTTTTAAATTTCGTCTAATAAGGTTCAAGGCTTCAGTTTGTGAAGCAAGACCCAAAACCGAACTCTAAGTTAGTTCTTTTGCATTCTTCTTGTTTCTTGTTTGTTGTTAATGGGCTGTGACCCATATTTGCTTTGTTTTTGCTTTGAGTCGGCCCTTTAGGGCAGCTGCTAGGACCATTATATAAGGTCTCCTTGCAGCCGTGCATTCATTTTGGAACCTATTATTAATAAAGATCGAACTTTTTCTACATAGAAAAACCTAGCCGTTGGAAGCTTAGCCGCTTTGTCTAAACGTGCAAGCCACACCAAGTGATCTCGTGAGGGTTCCCCTTGATCAGAAGTGTGTTTGAGTGTATCAAGAAGCCTTTCATCCTTCTTGTGGATCACTCCTCATTCCACCATTCCGCCGCATTCTATCTACTTGTCAAAGGAAGTACACATCGGTTCCCTTTGTGAAATTCCATCATTATCAACCTTAGAGAAGCACCTTGAGGCGTGTATCAATCCCTACTAGTTTTCTCCTTGTCTTTAGCCACCTTCTTCCTCCTTGGAGCCGAGATGAGCATGGCTTTCGTCCTGAGGTTTTGAGGTTGACTAGTTGAAGACAAACCCACCAGCGGACTACTTAAATATTAACATCACAATGGGGATTACAAACTCGAAAGTAGGAATCAACATTCAAAACCCAAATAAAGACAAAAGGAGAGAAGCTGACCTAAAGTGGGTCTGAGATAAGAAAATTGGAGTTCAGGCAACGCTTAATCCAGAGATTAGAAAAGGAATCCCAGTGCACCTCGCCGTCTCTCAGCCTCTTGAGAAGACTCTCAATTTTTTTCGTGAATGGAGGCGACGAATAATACGCAAACAAGGAGACGAGTTAAATGACCACAGAAATAGAAAACAACGAACAAAAAAAGTAAAGCAACAAATAACCAGATTTGTCTTTCCACTCCTAGAGGACATAATTAGGGTTAAGTCCTCTGATAGCTGTCGTGGTGAGTCTAAAGAAGAAAAACTGCAGCATCCAATCATAATCCTTATTAGGGATCCCGTCAAGGACTCTACTGCCATCGCAATTAGAAAAGTAGATTGTTCTGGAACTACAATTCCTCTTGATGATGTAAAAGTAGAGTAGCTCGTATGCGCCAAAAAGAACTTTGGCTTCCACTCCGTGAACAAGCAAAGTGAGAACGACCCGAAAAAACAAAGGACACATTTGAGCAAATGAAAAAATTAGAGAATGAAGGATCGAGAAAAGAAAACTGGGGATGGGGAAACGAAGATGACAATGAGTAAAATAAGTAACATAAGTGCAAACCCATCCCTCCAGAGCATTGTCCGGCTACTGACCCTCGCTAGCGACTACGGCGTCGAGTTCTGCCAAAAACTTGAAATTATCACGAAGGCGAGCGAGACCATCGACATCAAGCGCCAAAGGTTTCTTTTGCTGAGAGATTATGGGTTTAGCCGCCATCCTCTGTGAATCATCAGAACGGTATCAAAATTAAAAGTGGGATTAAGAGAAGGAGAAGGAGAATTAGGAATAAGAGGACGAGTACTCGATTCTGCAGCCATAAAATTTCTAGAGAAGTAAGATGATTGAGAAGAAAAACTCATACAAAGCAAAGCAAGGAAGATAAAAAGCCTTCGAAACGCAAAACAAAGTAAGGGAAATGAAGAGGTTACCTGTGAAAGACCAGCGACGAAGATAAAAGAAGGAAAAGAAGAGAAGAAGGCTTGAAACTAAAAACATAAATGGATGCGACCGGCAAAACCGATAGTCCCCGACAAAGTTAAATGAAGTCTTGACCGTTCAAACCCAAAGTAAATTTTAAACAAACAAACGATATCAACTAATAAAGGCAACAAGAATGAGCTCAGAAGAATAAATGAGCTCACTAGCAACTTTAAGATGTTAAGTGAAATGAAACACTAACGGCTTGAAAGTCCCCAGAAATGAGGTAAGCAAGTGCTCAAAGGAACAAAAATCTTGTGAAGAAAGACAAAATGAATTCCAACAAAAAGAAAATCTAGCTGGCCAGAATGCAAAAAATAATAAGCGCACTTAAAATAAAAATGACCAAATCAGAAACAAAGAAATTCATGTCTTAAAGCATATTAAATAAGAGCGACAACAACAAAAATTTTCAATCCTTTGATGAGCGAGGACTCGCAACGAGTGTGAAAACGGGCTAGCAAACAACGTCGGTGTTAGCTTCTTCATCACAGTTCGTGAGGAAGTAGTGGCAGCCCGAACTAAGATCAAAAATATCATCAACATCATCCTTGTAATCCTTTAGGGCTAGGCAATCCTTCTCCGCAGCGAAGAAGAAATCGTTAAGGGTCGGGACCCTGGAGTTCACTTTATTCAAAAGCTGGAGCTTAATGTCAGCAGGGGACCTCATGACTCTAAAGTTGCAATGCCACATCAGGCGTTTGAACTTGTTGCAGACTTCAACCAGATGATTTTTGTTATCATCTCCGCAGCAAACTAGACTTCTTACGAACATCACGAGCAATAGCCCTATCTCAAGAACTCTTTCATTGGTGACGGTCAAAGCGAAGTGTCTTCATAGTGTAATCAGCCTCGCGACAAGTAGAGGCCAATTTCTTCTTAGCATCATCCACATCAGCTCGAAGGTTTGCAATTAGACTTTGACATTTTACTCAAAACCAAAAATTCAAACCGAACCCGATCCAAAATATAGGACTCAAATCCAAACCGGATTTGACGTAAATATCTATTGGATCATACATCTATATACCCGAAAATCTGGATCCAAACCTGAACCAAACCGGAACAAAAATAGGGTACCCGAAAAACCAAAATATAAATATATTTTTTAAATTATTATTTATATTAATAACTTTAATAACTTAAATACAAAAAAATACAATTATAAATCTTAGTATATAGTAATTTAAGATTAAAACAAATAAAACAATCTAAAATATTGAAAAATCTTTATTAGATATCTGAATTTTAATTATTTTTATTAAATTCTTATTAGTTTTACAAAATTTAAAACAATTTAGATAGAAATACTCGTATCCGAACCGGATCTAAATTTTTTTGAGTGTTTTTATAGATACCCGAACCGATCCGGACCCGTACCCAAACTGAACCCGACCGGGAAATTAAAAATACCCAAATGGATCTTAAGTCTCTAGACCCGAAAACCCGAGCCAAAAAAGACCCATACCAAACCCAACCCGAAACTTAAAATGCCCAGCCTTATTTGCAATTTCTATATCACCAGCACTCACCACGTCGTTGAGGATCTTGACCAAATCCATCAGACCACTAGAACATGGGCTGACTAAGTCCAAAGCCGAGCGAGCCAAAGCACCAGACTCAAAGCCGCCAACAATTTTGTTAATGGAAGCCATAAACTGCAAAAAAGGAAGAAGAGAACATAATCAAAACTCTTGTGAAGAGGAAGCACAACAGGATAGAGAAAGGAAGTGTTAAAAAAATTACAACCCCAAAAGCTCCAGCGAGCTCAATGTAAACGTCCTTAGAGACCATGTTGTCCATAGGAGGAAGGGCGTGACCCCGCATGGTGAAGGAGCTCGGACATCATATGTAGATCCTCAACGATCGGCTGATCACGTGTATATTGAAGTTCCAAGCGTAACGAGGGTTACCAGAAGACAAACTCGGCGCATCACAAGCTCATTTAGCAAGACGCTCCCCTTCAGCGCGAGAAGAATGAGGGTGAGTGATTTTGTCCAGAGAAGGATCCTTACCCCTCCTCTGCTTGATTGGAGATTCCATGACCAAGATGGAGCCAGCGGTATTAAAAGGAACATCAACACCATGGCCCAGAGAGCGAGAACATCCACTATCTTGGCGACGACTCGGGGTGCTAGCACGACCAGATGCCCCTGATTGGTGAAGGGGCTCTAAAAGAAAAATAATAATGAGAATCGTAAACAAGGGGAGAAAATAAAAATAAAAGGTGAGCTAAAGGAACGTGACTAACCAGCCCAAAAAGAAGAATCGACACAACCTGAATGATGAGACGAGGGAGATCACCATCAGAAATGTATGAAGAAGAGTCTTGGGGAAAAAGGCGCGATGAACTCTCTCCGGGGTGTATGAGCTTCAGTCGCAATCAGCCCGCCGGAACCTATGAACCAAGGCCAATAGCTCCTTAGCTTCAAGCACGAGCTCGTGGAAAGCTAAAAAAAGAGAAGCAACTGCAATCCATCCGCAACACTAACAAAAGAAGTAATGTAAAAAAAAACCTCTACTTCAGAAAACCATACCACAAGCAAGATGACTAGAATCTAACATGTGATATGGGGGAAATCCCTGATTGATTCAGGACAAAGGCTAAAATGGAAGAGCTTCTCGGCCTATCCATCCTAGTGAGCTGGGAGACCCTCAAGAAAGCGTAAGCATATAAATCAGGCTGGGCCCAGATCTAGAAACATAAACGATCTGAATAAAAAGCCCCGGGGAAAATGCTTTGCCAATTTTATGAGCAAAAACCAGCGACGCAATTATCAAACACATGAAATTTGGAAGTACTTGCTTGAGTGAAAGACCCAACGAATCAAGCAAGGAAAGCAAGGGAAAAAGACTCAGAAATGAAAGGTTGCAATCGTCGAAGAAGAAGAGGAAATCAAACCGTAATCGGATGGGGAGTTTAAAGGAAGTTGGAGGTCGATTGGACTGGAGACATGATGCTTAACTCTAAATTCCTCAAGATCACCCTCTGTAAGAAGAGGATGACAAGAAGTGACACTATTGAGGGAACCGACGGTGGAACGAACCTTCGAGGAAGATAGATTGCCAAAAGAAGTACGTAAAGCCATGAGTACGAACAGTAAAGCAAGTAAAATGAGAGAAAGATAAGAAGTAAAAGGGAAAAGATAATGCGAAGTAAGAAAGAGAAAGCAATAGTTGAGGGAATATGAAGAGTTACCTTGGGAACTGTAATGATAATGATACGAGTTGAGATCGAGAGAAAGAGGAAATTTATACAACCGCCGATACGAGACATCCGGGATCACGATCAGACGTGAAGTAAAGAAAATTGGAGGAATTAGAATCAAAAATCTCCCCAAATCCTTCGAATTTGACAAGATTTGAAAGAAAATGGAGGTATCTAGTAAGGTATGAATTTTGTTTTGTTTTGTTTCTTGTTTGTTAATGGGCTGCAACCCATATTGTGTTTGCTTTCTTTTGAATTTTAGTGGGCTTTAGGGCTACCTTATAAGAATATTTATAAGGTCCCCTTAGAGCCGTATAACATTTAAATTTTGTTATCAATGAAGATCGAACTTTCTTCTAAAAGAAAACCTAGCCG
Organism: Lepidium aucheri; assembly: GCA_900406435.1. Taxonomy (NCBI): domain Eukaryota; kingdom Viridiplantae; phylum Streptophyta; class Magnoliopsida; order Brassicales; family Brassicaceae; genus Lepidium; species Lepidium aucheri. The sequence goes on along the minus strand of OVBA01007785.1, from coordinate 8,103 downwards.
TTAGAGAGCTTAGCCACTTGTCTATAGGTTCAAACCACACTAAGAGATCTTCAGAGGATTCCCCTTGATCGAGAGTGTGTTCGAGTGTGTCAAGAAGCCTAGCATTCTTCTTGTAGATCGCTCTACAATCCATCCACTTCCGCCGCATATCACCTTCTTGTCAAAAGAAGTACACACGGTTCCCTTTGATCAAGAATCCATTCTCATCAAATTTAGAGAAGCACCTTAACGCGTGTATCATTTTGGTATTAGATCCAAAGATTTCCTAGAAGTTTGTATCTATCCGTTCTTTCGTTTTTGTCTTGTTTTATTTCAATATTTGTTTCACTGTTATCGCATAGGTTGTTTGATTTGATTTCCGAGTTGAATCAACCATTTTTTGCTTAGATCCGAGTTATAACTTGATTGTGACGTCTAGGGTTCTTAGTTTTAATTGTAGAAGACAAAGAAATCAGTTTTTTGATCTCTAAACTCGTGTAGGGTGCAGAGAATTGTGTTGTTTCCTTAAGTTGTTCTTTCCATTTTACCTTTTTACAAAAAGAAAAAAGAAAAGTAACTGCTTATTTTCATGTGTAGGTATCATGGATAATCAAACTGATATTCCAAGTATAGCTCAGACATTGGCTCAACTCCAAGCTCAACTTCAAGCCATCAACACACGTATGGACCGCTTGGAGCCAAGATTCGATGGTCTACAAGACCGAATAGCTAGAAAAGTGGAGAGGCAGCCATATCATGAGTTGAGGGAGTTGCAGCACTTTGCCATACAAGCTGAGAAGCACATCAAGAGAAAAATGGCTGCATCCAACCACACCAAGAACAACAACTCTTGGTTTGCACCCACCACTAGGCCGCAAGACAAAGGCAAGGCCATTGAGCAAGAGACTCGTCACAAGAAAGCTGATCAAAAACAAGCTAAGAGTTAAAGACCTGAGGTTAGTAAATTTCCAAATGCTACTAGAACTCGTGACATTGTGTGTTTCAAGTGTCAAGGTCGTGAGCATATGGCTAGAGAGTGTCCAAAACGAAGGACAATGATTGTCTCAAATGGAGGAGAGTGTGAATCACAAGATGAGGACGAGATGGAGGTAGATGTAGCAGTAGGAGAGGCTGAAGAGACTGTAGCCTACCCCCGGACGTATGAGAACTCCTTGTAGCTTGCCGCGTTCTTAGCTCTATGATTGTGCCCGATGAAACCGCACAAAGAGAAGAAATCTTCCACTCGAAATGTACCATAAGTGACAAGGTATGCAGTCTTATTATAGATAGTGGATCATGTACTAACTTGGCTAGCAAGTCTTTGGTTGAGAAATTACATCTCACCACCACAAAGCACCCAGGACCATACCGCTTGAGATGGCTCAACGATAAGGTGGAGATCAAAGTCTTCGAGCAAGTAACTGTGGCTTTCAGCATTGGAACATACCAAAACCAGGCACTATGTGATGTAGCTCCCATGCAAGCTGGAAATCTTCTACTTGGCAGACCGTGGCAGTTTGACAAAGAGCCCCTACACAATGGCCGCACCAACTTCTACTCGTTCGTGCCTGACAAACCCAAGTATAGCTTGGCACCTTTAACACCAGCACAAGGGAATGAGCTTCAGATGAAGATTTTTCAGTCCACCAAGGTAAGTAAACCTTCTTTCTTTGTGACTCCGAGTGTTATAGAGAAAACCTTGTGTGCCAAGCAAACCGTGCTACTAATGCTCTTCAAAGAGAATGTTTGTCTTGAGATGTCTTGTGCAGATTTGCCACCAACGATCCGTGACCTCTTAGAGCAATTTAAAGACGTGTTTCTAGAAGAGACACCAGCTGGTCTACCACCGATCCGAGGCATAGAACATCTGATCGACTTTGTACCCGGTTCCGCACTACCCAACCGTACCGCACCGCATCAATCCGCAAGAAGCTAAGGAACTAGAGCAACAAGTTCAAGACTTATTGGACAAATGATACATCCGTCAGAGCCTTAGTCTATGTGCTGTCCAAGTCTTGCTCGTGCCAAAGAAGGATGGGTCATGGAGGATGTGTGTGGACTACCGTGTAATCAACAACATCTTCATTAAGTACCGCCATCCCATTCCACATTTAGAGGATATGCTAGATGAACTCCATGGAGCTACCATATTATCCAAGATAGATCTAAAGAGTGGTTATCATCAAGTTCGCATGAAGGAAGGTGATGAGTGGAAGACCGCCTTCAAAACGAACAAGGTTTGTATGAGTGGCTTGTGATGCCGTTTGGACTCACCAATGCACCAAGCACATTCATGAGACTCATGAACCAAGTCTTAAGGGTTTACGTCTGTAAGTTCGTTGTGGTATACTTTGATGATATTCATTTTAATAGTTCAGGCTTGTCTGACCACTTGATGCACCTTAAGCAAGTATTAGAGACTCTTCGTCAAGAAAGCCTCTATGCGAACCTTAAGAAGTGCACTTTTTGCACAAATGAGCTTGTGTTTTTAGGCTTTGTCATAAGTTCACAGGGAATTCGTGTAGATCAAGAAAAGATCAAAGCTATTGAAGAATGGCCAACACCTACATCAATCGGTCATGTAAGGAGTTTTCACGGCTTGGCAAGCTTCTACCGCCGCTTTGTCAAGAACTTTGGCACCATAGCTGCTCCTCTTACAGCCGTGATCAAGAAGGATAGTTCATTCAAATGGGGAGAAGCACAAGAGAGAGCCTTCTCCGAGCTGAAGTCATGCCTCACCAAGTCTCCGAGTTTGGCTTTGCCAAATTCTGAGAAGACTTTTGAAGTGGAGTGTGATGCTTCCTGGTTTGGAATTGGGGCTGTGTTGACTTAAGACAAAATACCTATAGCTTACTTCTGTGAGAAGTTAAGTGCAGCCACTCTCAACTACCCAACATACGACAAGGAGTTATATGCATTGGTTTGAGCCTTAGAAGTTTGGCAACACTATTTACTAGCCAAAGAGTTTGTGGTTCACACTGATCATGAGACTTTGAAGCACTTGAGGGGTCATACCAATTTGAAGAAGTGGCATGAAAGGTGGTTAGAATTCGTGGAGACATTTCCCTATGTGATAAAATATAAGAAGGAAAAGGAGAATGTAGTTGCGGATGCTCTTTCTAGACGGCACAACCTCATTACCATCATGGACACCAAGGTTCTAGGATTTGAGTTCCTAAAGAACAACTACAATGAGGATCCAAACTTTGGAGACATTTATCAAGCTTGCAACAAAGTAGCTTTTGGGTCATATTACATCCATGAAGGGTACTTGTTTCGCGAAAAGAGGTTGTGCATACCGCAAGGATCAATGAGGGACTTGATACTTAGAGAAGCGCATCACGGAGGACTTATGGGACACATTGGTGTTGACAAGAATCTAGACATGGTGACTGAGAATTTCTTTTGGCCGCACCTAAGGAAAGATGTGGAACGGCTGTGCATCAAATGTGCAACTTGTTTCAAGGCCAAAGCTAAGTCGCATCCTCATGGTCTTTATCTTCCTTTACCTATTCCTAATGCTCCTTGGGAGGATATTTCTATGGACTTTGTTTTAGGTTTGCCAAAGATCAAGCACAAGGATTCAATCTTTGTTGTAGTGGATCGCTTCTAAAAGATGGCTCACTTCATACCTTGTGACAAGACCAATAATGCATCACAAATCGCCGATCTATTCTTCAAGGAAGTGGTACATCTACATGGAGTTCCAAGGACCATTGTCTCTGATCGAGATGCCAAATTCATGAGCCACTTTTGGAGGACTTTGTGGCAAAAACTAGGCACCAAATCGCTCTTTTCAACCACTTGTCATCCTCTGACCGACGACCAAACTGAAGTGCTAAACCTTACTCTAGGTACTTTACTTAGAGCTACAGTCGGTAAGAGCTTAAACAATTGGCTTTCATTGGCTTTCATGTTTACCTATGGTTGAGTTTTCTTAAGACCAAGCTAACCATTCTTCTTATAAGTTTTCACGATTTGAAGTAGTGTATGGCTTCAACCCTTTGACGCCCATGGACTTTACGCCACTTTCTCCACGCCACTACCTTTACAAGGACGGAAGTACCAAGGCCTAGCTGGACCGCAAGCTACATCTCAAGGTCAAGGAGAATTTGAAGAAGAAGGCTGAAGCAATCAATCAAAGAGAGGACAAGAGGCGCAAGGCTGTGTGACATTCAAATCGGGAGATTGGGTTTGGGTACACATGCGTCTGGAGCAGTTCCCGAACAAACGCAAGTCCAAGCTCTCGCCACGCCGTGATGGATTGTTCCGAGTCCTAGAACGGATCAACAACAATGCATACCTCTTGGAGCTGCCAGGTGAGTTCAACATTTCTTCAAGTTTTAATGTTGCTGATCTCTCTCATTTCCATGTGCACAATGACTATGTACCCATGATGGAGAATCTTCAGGAGGGAGGGATGATGAGGTCATCAAGCCGGTTGAACCAAGCAGGCCAATGACCAGAGCTAGAGCACGTAAGCTTAGAGAGAAACTAGGAGAAGCTGTAGTTGATGTCTTGAGCAAGGAAAATGATGCTCCCTCATCGGACCGCACCAAGATCGACAAGAGCCATATTGAAATATTTTCAAGAAGTGCAGAGAAGGTAAAGAACTCAAGCCAAGACCAAGCCACACGTCAAGAATCAAGAGGGCCAAGAACCATCAAGACTTGAGCTGGAAGAAACCAACAAGGCTTTTCCTTTCATTCGGTCTAACAAGGTATGTTTTGTGTTTAATTTGAATTTCTTTGCAGGTCCACCAAGCCCAATGGCTCTGGCACCGTAGGTTAAAGAGTCTTAGAGTCTCTCGGCCTTTTTATTAATAGAGTGGACCGAGGCTTCAACTTGTGAAGTAAGGACACATATTGAACTTTAGTTTGTTTTGTTTCTTGTTTGTTAATGGGTTGCGACCCATATTGTGTTTGCTTTCTTTTGAGTTTGAGTCGGTCTTCGGGATAGCTGATATGACCATTTATAAAGTCTCTTTTCAGCCATGTAACATTTAACTTTTGATTATCAATAAAGATCGAACTTTCTTCTAAAAGAAAACCTAGTCGTTAGAGAGCTTCGCCATTTGTCTATAGGTTCAAACCACACTAAAAGATCTTGAGAGGATTCCCCTTGACCGAGAGTATGTTTGAGTGTATAAAGAAGCCTACCATTCTTCTTGTGGATCGCTCTACAATCCATCCACATCCGCCGCATATCACCTTCTTCTCAAAGGAAGTACACACGATTCCCTTTGATCAAGAATCCATTCCCATCAACCTTAAAGAAGCACCTTAAGGCGTGTATCAAACTCTCTTGTTATTGACTCATGTGCTCCTCACAACTTTTTTAGTAACCTTAAGTTGATAGAGAACACTGAACTAGCACTTATACTAATAAGAACCGTCTAACTCTCTTGTTATTGACTCATGTGCTTCTTACAACTTGTTTATTAACCTTAAGTTGAAAGAGAACGTTGAACTAGCACTTATACCCTCAAAAACCGTCTAACTCTCTTGTTATTGACTCATGTACTTCTCACCACTTGTTTAGTAACCTTAAGTTGATAGAGAACATTGAACTAGCACTTATACTCTGAAAAACCGTCTAACTCTCTTGTTATTTACTCATGTGCTTCTTACCTCTTATTTAGTAACCTTAACTTGATAGAGAACGTTGAACTAGCACTTATACTCTCAAAAACCGTCTAACTCTCTTGTTATTGACTCATGTGCTTCTCACCACTTGCTTAGTTAGCTTAAGTTGATAGAGAACGTTGAACTAGCACTCATACTCTCATAAACTGTCTAACTCTCTTGTTATTGACTCATGTGATGCTCACAACCTTTTTAGTAACCTTAAGTTGATAGAGAACGTTGAACTAGCACATATACACTCAAAAACCGTCTTAACACTCTTGTAATTAACTCATGTGCTTCTCACCACTTGTTTAGTAACCTTAAATTGATAGAAAACGTTGAACTAGCACTTATACTCTCAATAACCATCCNTCACAACCTTTTTAGTAACCTTAAGTTGATAGAGAACGTTGAACTAGCACATATACACTCAAAAACCGTCTTAACACTCTTGTAATTAACTCATGTGCTTCTCACCACTTGTTTAGTAACCTTAAATTGATAGAAAACGTTGAACTAGCACTTATACTCTCAATAACCATCCAACTCTCTTGTTATTGACTCTTATGCTTCTCACCACTTGTTTAGTAACCTTAAGTAGATAGAGAACGTTTCTAGCACTTATACTCTCAAAAACCGTCTAACTATCTTATTATTGACTCATGTGCTTTTCACCACTTATCTAGCAACCTTAAGTTGATAAAGAAAGTTGAACTAGCACTTGTACTCTCAAAACCCATCTAACTTTCTTGTTATAGACTCATGTGCTTCTCACAACTTGTTTAGTAACCTTAAGTTCATAGAGAACGTTGAACTAGCACTTATACTCTCAAAAACTGTCTAACTCTCTTGTTACTGACTAATGTACTGCTCACCACATGTTTAGTAACTTTAAGTTAATAGGGAACATTGAACTAACACGTACACTCTCAAAAACCGTCTAACTCTCTTGTTAAAGACTCTTGTGCTTCTGACCACTTGTTTAGTAACCTTAAGTTGATAGAGAACGTTGAACTAGCTCTTATACTCTCAATCAATGTCTATGTCTCTTATTATTCGCTCATGTGCTTCTCTCCACTTGTTTAGTACCCTTAAGTTAATAGAGAACAGTGAACTAGCACTTATACTCTCCAAAACCGTCTATGTCTCTTGTTATCAACTCATTTGCTTCTCACCACTTGTTTAGTTATCTTAAGTTGATGGAGAACATTGAATTACCACTTATACTCTCAAAAACCGTCTGATTCTCTTATTTTTGACTCATGTTCTCCTCACCACTTGTTTAGTAACCTTAAGTTAAACCGCCTAACTCTCTTGTTATTGACTCATGTGCTACTCACCACTTGTTTAGTAACCTTAAGTTGATAGAGAACGTTGAAATAGTACTTATACTCTCAAAATAATTCTAACTCTCTTGTGATTGACTCATGTGCTCCTCACCACTTGTTTAGTAACCTTAAGTTGATTGAGAACGTTGAACTAGCACTTATACTCTCAAAACCCGTCTAACTCTCTTCTTATTGGCTAATATGCTTCTCACCACTTGTATAGTAACCTTAACTTGATAAAGAACGTTGAATTAGCACTTTTACTCTCAAAAACCGTCTAAGTCTCTTGTTATTGACTCATGTGCTTCTCGCCCATTGTTTAGTCATCTTAAGTTGATATAGAACGTTGAACTAGCACTTATTTACTCTCTTGTTATTAACTCATGTCGTTTTTACCACTTGTTTAGTAACCTTAAGTACATGGAGAACGTTGAACTAGCCCTTATACTCTAAAAAACCGTCTAACTCACTTGTTATTGACTCATGTGCTTCTCACCAGTTATCTGGCAACTGTAAGTTGATAGAGAAAGTTGAACTAGCACTTATACTCTCAAAAACTATCTAACTCTCTTGATATTGACTCATGTGCTTCTCACCACTGGTCTAGTAAGCTTAAGTTAATAAAGAACATTGAACTAGCACTCATAATCTCAAAAACCGTCTAACTCTCTTGTTATTGACTTATGTGCTTCTCACCACTTGCGTAGTAACCTTAACTTGATAGAGAACGTTGAACTAGCACTTATACTCTTAAAAACCGTCTAACTTTCTTGTTATTGACTCATGTGCTTCTCACCACTTGTTTAATAACTTTAAGTTGACAGAGAACATTGAACTAGCACTTATTTTCTCAAAAACTGTCTAACTCTCTTGTTATTGACTCATGTGCTTCTCATCAATTGTTTAGTAACCTTAAGTTGATAGAGAACGTTGAACTAGCAATTATACACTAAAAAACCGTCTAACTCTCTTGTTAAAGACTCATCTGATTCTCACCACTTGATTTGTAACCTTATGTTGATAGAAATGATGAACTAGCACTTATACTATCAAAAACGTCTAACTCTCTTGTTATTGACTCATGTGCTTCTCACCATGGTATGTGCCTCGCCGTGTGACTAGGATTGGTGGAGACCACAAGAAGACCTCAAAGGATCGATCCTTATGGC
>OVBA01007784.1:0-13800 GCA_900406435.1 Lepidium aucheri | reverse complement strand
TTTATTTTTTTTTAATTTTTAATATTATTATTTTTTTTTGGTGAACCCCCTAGTGGGGTTCACTGATGTAGGTGCTCTAAGGTACGCGTTTCTAGGCCCTAATTCCACTTTTCTCGTGATTATCAATGCTAAGTTGAATAATCCTGAGACTGCTTTACTTTTATGCGAACTTCGTAAGTATCATAGAGCAATAGGCTATTCATTGGATGATATTCCTATAATCTCACCTTAGTTGTGCATGCATTGGATACATTTGATAGATGAGTCTAAGACCTCTACAGAGAACCAAAGGTGTTTGAATCCTAACTTTAAGGATGTTGTTAAGAAATAGATCATGAAACTGTTAGAAGCAGGAATATCTGATAGTAATTGGTTTTGCCCTGTTCATGTTGTGCCAAAGAAGGGGGGTGTGACTGTAGTAAAGAATGAGAATAATGAGTTGATACCTACTAGAACTGTTATAGGACATATGATGTGTTCTGATTTCATGAATTTAAATTCTTCTACTAGAAAGGATCACTTTCAAATGGCCTTTATAGATCAAATGCCTGAAAGATTGGCTAATCATTCTTACTACAACTTTTTAGATGGTTATTCAGGTTTCTTTCAGATTCTCATTCATCCAGATGATCATGATAATACCACATTCACATGCCCTTACGGCACTTTTGCTTATCGCAGAATGCCATTCAGATTGTGTAATGCCCTAGCGACTTTTCAGAGATGCATGATGTCCATTTTTACTAACATGATTGAAGATATCATGGAAGTCTTCATGGATGATTTTTTGATATATGCATGGTTCATCTTTTGCTGTTTATCTTTCTAATCTTTGCAGGGTACTTCAACGATGTGAGGAGAAACACCTTGTGCTGAACTGGGAGATGTGCCACTTCATGGTTAGAGATGGGATAATCTTAGGACACAAGATATCTGGAAATGGTATAGAGGTTGACAAATCCAAGATCGAGATCATGACTAGTCTGAAATTGCCAACCACTGTGAAGGAAGTGAGGAGTTTTCTTGGTCATGCGGGTTTTTACAGAAGGTTCATCAAGGATTTCTCAAAGCTGGCCAGACCTTTGCCACAACTGTTGTGCAAGAATGTCAAATTCGACTTCACCAAGGAGTGTGAAGAAGCTTTTCTCACCTTGAAGGGAGCTTTAGTGAGTGCACCGATTGTGCAACCACCATATTGGGACTTATCGTTTAAGATTATATGTGATGCAAGTGACAATGCAGTTGAGGCTGTTTTGGGACAGAGAAAAGATAAAAAACTGCATGTGATCTACTATGCTAGCCAAACTTTGGATTATGCTCAGAGGAAGTATGCTACAACAGAGAAGGAGCTGTTAGCTATTGTTTTTGCATTCGAAAAGTTCAGGTCATATCTGGTTGGTTCTAAGATTATTATTCATGCCGACCACACAACATTAAAGTATCTCCTCTCCAAGAAGGATGCGAAACCGAGACTACTTCGATGGGTCTCTTTCTTCAAGAATTTGATCTTGAGTTCAAGACAAGCGAGACATAGAGAATGGTGTGGCTGATTACTTGTCAAGGCTTTGTGTGAATGATAGGATACCTTTGGATGACAGGTTACGCGAAGAGCAGGTCTATTCCATTCATACCACATCGAGACCAGCTGGTGCATCCGCACACTCTTCGCGGGTTCCGGGCACTCCATGGATCGCTGAGATTGCAAACTACTTAGCTGCAAATGTTGGACCTCCTGCGTTTCACGGTTAGAGGAAGAAGAACTTCCTTCACGACATCAGACACTACTATTGGAATGCACCTTATCTTTACAAGTAGTGTGTTGATGGGATTTTTAGACGATGTGTCACCAAGGATGAAGTTTCAAGGATTCTGTTTCATTGTCATGGTTCTTCTTATGTAGGACACTTTGCAACCTTCAAGACGGTTTTGAAGGTTCTACAAGCTAGTTTCTGGTGGCCAACCATGTTTAGGGATGCTTATGCTTTCTCTCAAAGTGTGATTCTTGCCAAAGACAAGGGAATATTAGCAAGCGGAATGAGATGCTTCATAATTTTATTCTTGAAGTTGAAGTCTTTGATGTTTGGGAACTTGATTTTATGGGACCATTTTTGAGTTCTTCAAGGAATCAGTACATCCTTGTAACTGTCGATTATGTCTCCAAATGGGTAGAGGCGCTGGCCAGCCCAACAAACGATGCTAAGGTTGTTCTGAAAATGTTCAAGCATGTTATTTTCCCTAGGTTTGGCGTCCCACGGGTTGTTATTAGTGATGGTGGTTCCCACTTTATTAACAAGATGTTCAATGCTCTTCTAAAGAAGTATGGAGTTCATCACAAGGTGGCTATACCTTGTCATCCACAGACAAGAGGATATGTTGAGGTTTCAAACTGAGAGATAAAGAGCATTCTTAAAAGACTGTTTGTTCAACGAGGAAGGATTGGTCTACTAAGCTCTACGAGGCTCTTTGGATGTATAGGACAGCTTACAAGACTCCTTTGGGCACAACTCATTCCATCTAGTCTATGGGAAGTCTTGTCACCTTCTAGTTGAGCTCGAGTACAAGGCCAATTGGGCTATAAATCATTTGAACTATGACATCAAGTCAGCTGCTGAACAAAGAACCTTACAACTACATGAGTTAGAAGAGATCAGACACTTGGCCTATGACAGCTCGAGGATCTACAAGGAGAGAACAAAGGCAGCACATGATAAGCGTATCCTTCGTAGAAGTTTTGCTGCTAATGATTTGGTTCTTTTGTTTAGTTCTCGTTTGAAACTTTTCCCTGTAAAGCTCAGGTCATGGTGGTTAGGACCTTTCACCATCAAGAAAGTACGTCCTAATGGAGCTGTAGTGTTGTTTGATGGTAAAGGAGGCAAGTTTGTAGTGAATGGCTAATGTTTGAAGCCATACTTTGCTGATGTGGACATAGCCAAGGAGACTTCCATTCCCCTGACTAGTGTTCCACTAAATAAATGGCCTTCAAAGTCAAGCTAATGAATTTAAACAAGCGCTGAGTAGGAGGCAACCCACTAGTGAGTTTTCGATTTTATTTTACATTCTTTTCGTTCTAGTTTTTGCTGTTTCTATAATCTTTTGTTTTAGGAAAACGAATGAGATCAATCGATCTGTCATATGATCGATCAATCAAGGATTGAACAAGGACTCGCATGCGATCTGTTCATCAATCTAGTGGATGCAGATCGATTGATCTGCCGGACTATCCGACTAACACGCGATTCAATGATCGACTGTACTGATTGAATCGATCGATCACACGCACCAAGCTTCATGCGCTCATTCTGTCGATCGATTACAAGTCAATCCACTATTCGAGCAAACCTTGATCGATCGCTCTCAGACAAGATCAATTGATCATGGGAACCGGGTCCATCAGTTTCTTTCCCTTCCTTTGATCTTCCGGATTTTTGTTCCTTTTGTGCGAGTTTTTCTTTATCACTCTTGTTCTCACACCGGGACGGTGGAAAATAAGTTTGGGGGAGGACACTCGTTTTTACTAATGCATTTTATGTTTACTTGTCGTGTTTTTGAGTCTAAAATCTCATTGTTTGGAACTATGATTTTTGAGGATTATTGCATATCATGAACTAAGTGACATCAATGTGTATTTGTCAGGAATCGATCGAATATTGGAAAACCCAGAGGCTTGACACTATCTCAGTACCACCCATATCCATGTTGGTATTCGAAGGATTTCATGCCGGCTTCACCCTTAATTTGACTTAATTTTCTTGTCAATAGAGCTGGTACACTTAGGATTGAGTGCTCTTCTCAGTGCAATGACAGATTTTCCTGTGTGAGTACGGTTTCTCTCCTCTTAATCATTTTGTGGTCTTTTGTGCTTAAATTGAAGTAACTAGTTGACAACGTTGTGCATTGTGGTAAGCTAAGGGTAAAAGTTTTCCAATGGCGCTGCGTATTTATGTAATGATGGTGCCGATTTCTTGAACACTAATAGCTTACCGAGGAGAACTCCGATGAAGCTACTCTTGTTTACACTCTTTGAGTTACCAAAGAAAGCAGCCGAAAAATAAAATAAAATGATTTCCTAGAAATGTAGGGAAAAATCGGCTGCAAAACAATGAAATGAAAGGAAAGAAATCATATAAAAGGTAGTCCTGACATTAGAAGAGAAACTCATGTATCCTCTAATCGATATTTCATTGATGAGACCGCACTTAGACACTATAGGAAGTTGGTACGGTGAATTCGGATCACTTGGTTGGACTGTGGAGTTCAGCTTGGGTAGTTTTCAAAGTCTGGAGGAAGTAGAAGGTGGTCTCGATTCTGACACGTAAGTGTTTTGTGGTTTACTATGGAATTGATATGCGATGCTTTGATGACGAATGAGTTCTTTTGAGTGGAATCTTTCTTTTGGTCTTTTCTTTCTTTGCTTGAGGACAAGCAAGAAGCTAAGTATGAGGGAATTGATATACCTCATTTTTATCGGTTTTGAGCTCATTAATTCGCATGTTTTCAGAATGTTTGTTTTCATTTTAGAGTCTTTCAGGTGGAAAACAGGTTAAATTCAGATTATACCCGGAAAGCTTGGTTAAGGATGAACCAAAGCAGTTTTTGGAATTTTAGCAGTAAAGCGGTGATTGAGCGATCAACATCTTGATCGATCGATCAACCATCTTTAGTGGGAGTCTGCATTTGATCCATTGATCGACTTCTATCTCTTGATCGATCGATCATCCTCCTTAGCTAGAGCTGTGCTTGATCCGTTGATCGATCTACACTTCATGATCGATCGATCCATCACCCTACTGACAGCTGCACTCGATCTGTTGATCAACCAAGACCTTTTAAAGATCGAGCATGCCACCTTGATCGATCGATCCACACCCTTGATCGATTGATCAAGATGGCATAACACTACAGGAGCTGAATTCCATAGGAAGGATGAACAGCTGAGAGAGTTCATCATCGATGAAGGAAGGGTTTAGGGAGTGAACATTCTTCCCAAGAATCAATCCGCTCTTGAGTAGCACGAAATTCAAGCTAATGACTTTAAATAAGCGCTGAGTGGGAGGCAACCCACTATTAGGTAGTTTTTCTTTTCATAATTTTTCTGTTTTTGGTTGATTTTTTGTTTTGGTTTGAATTTGTTTTAGGTGAGAATTTCATATGAGGGACTAGATCGATTATTCAAATCAAACCTAATTTTTACTATTTTACACCTGGGATTTTTAGGACCGATATAAGGGCTGTTTTTTCATTATTTTTAGAAGAGACACCATTGTTACATGATTAGGATTCTAGATTGAGTTTTTGGGAAAAGATTTTTGATCCCTACACAATTGGAGAAGAATTCTAAACCGTTTTATTTCAATTCAAATTACTTTCATGCTTTCTATTATGTCTTTCAATTTGTTCTTCTTCACCATGTCTAAGTAGTTCATAGATCAAGTTTAGGATTTTATAGGGATATGGGAATGATCGAATTAGGAACAAATAGGTATTGCTTGATCTGTTCTCCACCTATTGATAATTTTAATGCTTATGTTAGAGTAGATAACTAATCTATGATCCTAGATTACCTAACATTCCAAAAGCTTGTTAGGAATTAGATCCTCCTTAGGTGAGCAATCAATCCTTAACCATGACACCTGATGTTAAGGTTGATTGTGGACGTATCAGACCCATTCGGTAATGCGTATTAATCTCCTGGTACCAAAGATAGTTAGGATTGCTAGGTTGCTGAATATAGAATTGATACCATGATAGTGGATTGGTTATGATTTTATGTCTGAGTCGAGATTGTTGAATGAATGTTTCCTTAATAGTTTCCTAGTTTGAATTCACTGATCTCCCGATGAACTTCCTAAGCTTGGTGTTTTAATTCATTGATTATTTAACGTTTGTTGTGTTTCAGTTCAGTTTAATATCAAATTTCTATTCCTCTTAGCTCTAGTTTAGTTTTGGAACTGATAGTGTGATAACCTGCTCCTTGTGGATACGATCCCTAGATTACTACTCGGTTTGCTATGCACTTGCAGTCAGTAGAGATATAGGGTAAAACTCTGTGATATCAATAACAAACTACTTGCTGAGGTCAGCTCCACACAATTCATAACAAAGAGTCTAAGATTCCATATTCCTTGGACTAGAATCCTATCACCGTTAGCTACGTCTACATTCCCTACAGCTAGTCCTATGTTTTCTATCAACTTAAGGTTACAAAATAAGTGGTGAGAAGCACATGAGTCAATAACAAGAGAGTTAGCCAGTTTGTGAGAGTAGTAAGAGCTAGTTATACATTCTCTATTAACTTAAGGTTACTTATCATGTGGTGGCCTTTTGATCCTTCCACTTGTTTGGTTTGAGCTATAGATGGATTATCCAACACTTTTCCTTGGTGTCGCTCATGATCTTGTAGTGATCGTGCACCGTTTTCTTCCTACCATCATGCTTGTATAAGACACTATTTTTTGAGGTGAGCTCCACGCGATTAATATCAAAGAGCCTTAGATACCCAATTCTCTGGACTAGAATCCTATGCCATTAGCTATGTTTACATTCCCCACAGCTAGTTCAACATTCTCTTTCAGTTTAGGATTACTAAATAACTGTTAATAAGCATCTGAGTAAATAACAAAAGAGTTAGCCGGTTTGTGAGAGTAGTAAGTCCTAGTTCCATATTCTTTATCAACTTAAGGTTTGTACTCATGTGGTGGCGCTTTGATCATTTTATTTTGTTTGGTTTGAGATGTAGATATATTATCCTAAGCTTATCAGTGGTGTCACCTATTTTCTTCTAGTGATTACATACAATGCTCTTCCTACCATCATGCTTGTATAATACACTTTTTGCTTAGGTGAGCTCCATATGTTACTTGTCAAAGAGTTTAAGATTCCGTATTCCTTGTACTAGAACCCTATACCCATTAGCTATACCTACATTCCCTACATCTAGTTCTATTTTGTCTATTAATTTAATGTTAGTAAACAAGTGGTGAAAAGTGTACGAGTCAATAACAAGAGAGTTAGCCAGTTTATGAGAGTAGTAAGTGCTAGTTTTACGTACTCTATCAACTAAAGGTTACTAATCATGTGGTGGCCTTTTGATCTTTCCACTTGTTTGATTTGAGATGTAGTTGGAGAATCCAACACTTATCCTTGGTATGGCTTATTCTCTTGATGTGATCACACACCATACTCTTCCTACAATCATGGTTGTAAAACACACTATTTGCTGAGGTGAGCTCCACATGATTCTTATCAAAGAGTCTAAGATTCTCTATTCCTTGTACTAGAATCCTAACACTATTAGCTATGTCTACATTCACTATAGCTAGTTCTACGTTATCTATCAACTTAAAGTTACTAAATAAGTGGTGAGAAGCACCTGAGTCAATAACAGAAGAGTTAGCTGGTTTTTGAGAGTAGTAAGTGCTAGTTCTACGTTGTCTATCAGCATAAGGTTACTAATCATGTGGTGGCGTTTAGATCCTTCCACTGGTTTGGTTTTAGATGTAGATGGACTATCCAACACTTGTCATTGGTAGAGCCCATTCTCTTGTAGTAATTACACACCATGCTCTTCCTACCATCATGCTTGTATAACACACTATTTGCTGAGGTAAGCTCTACGCAATTTAAATTAAAAAGTCTAAGATTCCATTTTCCTTGGACTAGAATCCTATTACCATTATTTATGTCTACATTCCGGACAGCTATTTATATGTTCTCTATCATCTTAAGGTTACTAAACAAGTGGTGAGAACCATCTAAGTCAATAACAAGAGAGTTAGCCGGTTTGAGAGAGTTGTAAGTGCCAGTTCTACGTTATATATCAACTTATGGTTACTAATAATGTGGAGGCATTTTCATTCTTCCACTTGTTTGATTTGATATTTAGAAGAAAAATCCTACATTTATCCTTATTGTGATCCACTCTCTTGCAGTGATCACACATCATGCTCTTCCTACCATCATGCTTGTATAATAGATTATTCGTTAAGGTGAGCTCCACACAATTTTTATCAAAGTGTCTAAGATACCCTATTCCTTGTAATAGAATCTTATCACTATTAGCTATGTCTACATTCCCTACAACTAGTTCTACGCTCTCTATCAATTTAAGGTTACTAATCAAGTGGTGATGAGCACATGAGTCAATAACAAGAGAGTTATCCTATCACCGTTAGCTATGTCTACATTCCTTACAACTAGTTCTATGCTCTCTATCAACTTAAGATTACTAATCAAGTGGTGAGGAGCACATGAATCAGTAACCGACCCATCATATTGCCAACCTTCTCTTTCACCACCTCGACCGCTTCTGCCACCTTCTCCTTAGCATCAACTGCTTTGTATTTAGCCGCATATTTGGCTTTTTCTGTACCTTCCAAGTGATGTCTTGAACAGTTGACGTGGTTATGAGTCGCTGGAATTCTTCGTGCTTGAGACTGAAATTTCCCTTAGCCCAATCAGTCATTAGCCGATTCTTGCTCAACTGTGGCTTGAACACAACACATCGTTACGATGGCCATAAGTACAAATGATACAAAAACCAAACTGTACACTCTCCTCTCCATCCCCATTTTTGTATAATGTTTAAGAAGCTTAAAGTTTTAAATGAAAAATCTTACATTTAGAAACTGACCCAAATGTCTTTCGTTGACCAGACCAAAAGATTGCCTTTTTCGTAAAGTTAATCAACATTCCTGCGAACAGATTGAATAACAGAAAAAAGACGAACCCAGAAACTTAGTTGGTGAACTCTGTTATTAGAATTACACAAAGATTGAAACACATAATTATATAAATTGTAGCCTCTATAGTTATAGGGGGAAGCAACATTCTCGATTAAGTGTATGTACCTGAGAATACGTATTAAATATTGATGTCTTTATCACACTTGTCTCTCAAAATATATACACCTGTCAATTTATATTCGAATGTTAATATATGTTAGATTTATGTTGTATCAATTTTTTTTGTCAACGACAATATTAATATTGGATTATAACGGACAGTCCATTAGCCAAATTCCTACATAAATTTTGTAGGTATTGGGACTTGATCCCTTGTAGTGCATATGCGCCTGCCTATAGTGGATTTACAACCAGCTACGAGACTAAAGGCTACTTGCATGTTCTATCAATTTATATTCAATACAGTATACGCGTTTGGTATGGTAGCTTTTCTCTCTCTCGGCAAGTTTGAAGTTTCTGAAACCCTAAATCATTTTTTCGATCTAAGGGACGGCGATGATGGCTTCCACAGCACCGACGCCATGCCCCCATTTCTTTTTAATTTTGCTATATATCTCGCCAGATTGAAAATTTATCAGAGCTTGCAATGGTGTGGTTTCTCGTTGTGATTCACGTCGGAGCTTTTGGAGTTTAGCGGAATCGTCGTCTCCGTCTTATCTCTGCGTTTTGCCGATGAGTCCCGTCGCCGTTTGTCTGCTCATGTTCTTCTCTGTCGGTGTAAGGTCTTTGGCCACATATTTGCTAGGTTTCGGATGTTCACTGTTTATATGGGTTAGTCTCTTGGTTTTAACCGATCGATCTATATCCTTCTGTTGCGGTGGTGGGTGAATGCGGTTAGATGACTTATGGGTTTCCTCCTACCAGGATTCCAGATCAGATCTCGATCGTGATCTGAACAGTGTGGCTAGCTTTCAGCCGTGTTTCAGTCTTGTCAACTTCCGGGTTTGGTTTGGTTGGATGTCACCTCTCGTTTGAGGTTCAACATTCTAAAATTAGCCAGTTGTTATTTTCAGAAGTCTACTTAGTCTCAAGTGAGGACAAAGAGAATTGATGCGTTCTATTCTCAGAGATAATCTATATTATGATTTTAGATTCGAATTCTTGTCACTTCTTTTGCTCTTTTTGTTTTTCTTGTTTGGACTTAAGCTTTTCCTTTGTGGATATTTAGTTTCCGGGGATTTTACTAATTTCTGTCGGCAATGTTGTCCTTTCTGATCTTGTTTGGATTATGTGGTTGTAATCTTCTTTTATATTAATCAGACGAGATAATACTATATATATATATATATATGTTTTTAACAGCTTTTCAATCAATTGTTAGACTATCCATAATGGTTTCTATACATTCTAGCAGGCTAACGAATGATTTTGAATTAAGGTTGTAACACTCTAAATGCACGTTCAATGTCCTTCCGATATGCCTCTTGATATCGTGCAAATAGTTTGTCTGGTTCGATTTGAGGAAATCTAACTGATTTGACAAAAGTTAGATAAAAAGGATAAATACCGTCAGCGAGGTAGTATGCCATATTATACGAGACTTGATTCACAAAAAATTTCACATTTGGAGTATTTCCTTGCTCAACATCATTGAACAGTGGAGAACGATACATAACGTTTATGTCGTTCAATATGCTAGGACATCCAAAAAAGGCATGCCAGATCCATAGATCATACGATGCTACTGCTTCAAGAATAACAGTGGTGGTTCACTTATCTCCCGAGTAAATTGACCTCCCCATGCTGTAGGATAATTTTTCCATTCCTAGTGCATGCAATCAATACTTCCAATCATCCCCGGAAACCCACACATTTCACTAACATGTAAAATTCTTTGTAGGTTATCTTCAGTTGGAGCTTGCAGATACACTTGCTCATACAATTGAATTTTACAAAAACTATGCAAGCACGCGAGCGATGTAGTACCTCCTATTTTGATGTATTCATCAATCGCATCGGCTGCCATACCATATGCTAACTTTTGCATAGTTGTGGTATATTTTGCTAATGGAGATATGCCTTCTTTCTTGGCTATGTCAAATCGTTGAGTGAAGTAGTTATCATTGCTTAATAGGTCCTCAACGATACAAAGGAAAACATGCTTTCGATCCAGAATCATCGACGAAACATTGCGTCGTCATATGTAGGTTGGTTGGCAAAGTAGTCATCAATCAATCTTTTATTTGGAGCTGTGTAATCTCTCTTGAAGTTTCTCTTGCTACGAGGTGCGTAGTCCTCCTATATTTTATACGACGCTCCTGAAACCGGTTGACAATATACTTTTTTTTCAGTTTCAGACTCCTTCTTGTAAGCTTCGATATCAAAAGGAAGTTCTGATGGATCCACTGAATTTTTAGTATGATGAGATTTCTGGTATTGCTACATCAATGGAAGAATGTGCTCTCATTTATAAGAAATTGAGTGGTTAAAATCACAGGACTTCAACCAAACATTACATTACACATTGATAGATAAAAAATATATTTTATTCATTAAAAGACTTTTGAATTCTTTTGTCAAAAAGTCAAAGATTACCGACAAAAAAATATTATTGAATACACAAACATTTTTATTTTATTTATTTTGAAATATATACACACATTATTAAAGAAAATGACAAAAACTAGACACATATTAATAAAGACAATGACGAAAACCAGACACACATTATTAAAGTAGGAAAAAGAGACACACATTATTAAAGACAATGAAAAACACTAGGCACATATTATTAAAGTAGGAAACAAAGACACACATAATTAAAGATAATGACAAAAAACATACACGCATTATTAAAATAGACATGACAATACAACATTATTGAAAATACCAACCCACTTGACAACAATTAATTGCCAAACGCATCATTGCTAAGCTTCTCTAGTATCTTTTTTTAGCCGTTATCGAGATGGTCTTTTTCATTTAGCTTCAAAAACATTTTCATCTTATTAGCTTCAGTTTCCTCTTTGATTTGTTCTTTTGCTTCATCTTGTTTCATGGTTATTTTGTCCAATCGTTCAAACTCTTGCTCTTTGAATTGTTTAAATTCATTATACTCTTTGTTGACCACTTCCAGTCTTGCCTTTCTTTTCACCTTTCTTTTTAGTTGCATCCCTCCCCATTGGACGTGCAATAGAACCGACAGAGTTAGAATCACTTGCATCACTCTCACGAGATCTCTTGGATCCACTACTTTCTGATCCAGTATTTCCTCCAACCCGACTACCATAACGTGGTTGATCACGAATAGCATGCCATTCTGACATTAAATTGAAACGAAGGCTCCTACCACTTGAATATAATGCATGCGCTTTTGCCAAGACATCATTCTTTGACCACCCACTTTGTTGTAGACGTTTAGCGTTATCATAAGCTCCAATACATTTTCCCAAGATTTTTTTATGTAGTTGAAATGATTTTTGCATGAAGCTCCATTACGTGGATGGTGGAATGAGCAATGCTCATTACAATATTCAGAAAATTTGCCCCAATACGCTTCGCTTTTTTGGTTTCTTCCAACAACAATATTTATTTCATATTTAATCCATCCACTGAGAAGAACCAAAATTTGATAAGTGATCCATTTGTGGCTTTTATTGCGAGTAGGAGTTGATTCCTCCATAGTTAGACTACTCACATTTGTACCGCTCTCATTTGAACTATTCTCATGTGCATTGCTCATACCACCAAAAGCCATTTTTGTTGAAAGTTCTGGAAACTCTGTTTATTGGGATGGATGTCGCATCATTGCTCCATAATATGGATATGGATAATAATTTGGAACAGCCGACGACATGGTAAACCCGTTAAATGAGTTCAACACCACAAAACTCCACATCAGCATTTTTTCTAGTCAACAACCCCATTGGAGAGGCTTAATGGTTGAATCCAATATTCAACACCCCCATTGTAACTAGCCTTACATAACATTGCACAAAGAAAAATATTCTTTAGCTTTTCTGCCTTTTTCCTTTGATACAAAGCTTAAAAAAATAGAAATAGAGAGAACAAAAAAAAGCCGAAGAGGAAATAAAGTGTTGGTTCTTTTCAACAAAGTTGGAGAAGGTGGAGAGCGGAGATATAAAAAAACAAAGAGAAGAAGGGTTTAAAGAATGACTAAAAGCAAAGAACATAGTAAAAGAAACAAAGGTAGAAAAAAGCGTATGCAAAAATTGAGGCAAACTTATGTTTCAAAGAGGAGAATAAGCTTTTAATATCAACGACGATTGTTGTTCCGCTGTTGATATGTATGTCTCTAGTATTATAATAAGGCTATCGAGTAAGATTTGCTCTTTTTATTGCATTGGAAAATACCTCAAAATCAGAACAATCAAAACTCAATAATCTCTTACAATAGGATGTCACAACTCAACATCTCTATTTGTAGACTTTAAACCTAACCCTAACAATAATTAGAAACTATAGAATATTTAGATAACTCCTAAATAATTAATTAATCTTATCTCTTAGGTTCCTTGCTCTTCAAGCTACACTTTAAGCTTATCTTCAACATTCTCCTTCTTAAGGTTGAAGTAATCTTTGTTGATGTCTTGAACTCCTATAAACTCCCTCATCTCTTTGAACTTAATCTTTGGTAAAGCCTTATTCAAGATTGCGGCCTTTTCTTTATTGCCAGGAACACATTATACTTCAATTTACTCGTTTCCTACATATTCCCTAATGAAGTGATACCTCTTGTGTATATATGATTGCTTCGACCATGAAAGATCGGGTTCTTAGTGAGTGAGATTGCTGACTTGTTGTCAATAAAAATCTAAACCATTCTACTTTCTTCTCTGGTGATCTCACTTAATAGTTCTTGAAGCCATATACCTTGCTTTGCCACTTCTGTTGCTGCCATAAACTCGGTTTCACATGATGAGATTGCTACTATTTCTTGTTTTTGAGAACACCAACTAATTTGACAATCATTGTAGTAAAAGATATGACCAGTTGTGCTCTACCATCTGTAGAATTAAGCTTAAAATCAATAGCTTAGGGAGTAAGGTATCCAATAGATAAGATCAAAGATTAATTTAGGAGTTATCTAAACTTAAGT
>OVBA01007783.1:0-13802 GCA_900406435.1 Lepidium aucheri | reverse complement strand
ATTGGTGATCATTATAAATTTATTTTTAATATATCAAATATATATATATAAATAAATATATATAATTAAGTAATTAATAAATTTTTATATACAAATCAAACCATAAATAAATAAATAAAATAAATAAATATTATCTAACTCGTGCATAACACGGGACATCATCTAGTTACTTTATAAATCACTAGATTATTTATTATTTATTATGTATAAAATTTTAAAATCTCTAATTATTGGGATATGAATTTCTCACAATTTTATTCATCATATAATATTTTCAACACATCTATATCATAGTTGAATTATCAGAAGTCTAATAATTAAACTTCTAGAGCAGACAAATAAAATTCCTCACAATTTTGACAAATCTCTCAACCTTCTAATATAAGCAACTCTATGTAAGTCAAATCTCATTCCACTAAAACTCTTGTAGAATTAGCCAACTTTATATGCATCAAAACTCCACTACAAACATTTACCAGGTACATTAATACCAAAAATAATTTGATTTTACATAATTGAAGGACATGAAAGTTGAAAATAATTTTATTTAATTTTTCCTTATAAAAGCTTAGAAAACGTTATAGTGATATTTAAAATGGGAAATGTTGCATAAGTTTTAAATCGTAAGCAATTTGTTTTCGAAAAATACAGTAAATTAATTCTTTGAAAATTAGTTACTAATATATATCTATAATGTATTAAAAATTAGTTACTAATATATATCTATAATGTATTATATTTAATGTTAAAATTAAATAAAGTAGTATTCATAAAATGTACTGAAAAGTGCTTAAGAAAAAAGAATCCATTGTTTTTTTTTTGTCAATTATAATTTATAGTTTAGATCGTAAAATACTACTAAACTTATTTAATTTACTATTCCTTTTTCTATTTTGATGGCAAATTGGCACGTCTTATTTTTGTTATTTAATTTACACTTTTATTATTTAATAAATAAATGTAAGTTTTAAATACGAATCCTTAGGTATCCGGGTTCGAGTCTTCTCAGGTGCATGGAGAAAGAAAAAAGGAATTTTAAAATTTGAACTTTGGCTATAGATCATGACTTGTCTATNAAAAAAGTTAAAAAAAAAAAAAAAAAAACTAAGCTAAGTGGGTCTAATAATTTCACCCCAAAAAAGTGGGTCTAATAATTCGATGGCAATACTGAATTATCAAATATCCACGTCATTGTCTTTTTTTTTCTTTTGTGATCATTCATTACTTGATACTCAAACTCAAAAGTCAATGGTCCCGACCACAAAAAAAAACTACAAAAGTCAATGGTTCTGACTTTTGTAACTAAATCTTACATTCTCTCAATTTTTTTAAAAAATGAGTAAAAACGTCATATTTAGGAATGTCAATAAATACAAGTGGCCTTTAGTCCAATGGTAGGTGTAAGTCTACTAAATGGCAGACGTACTTGTACATCCCAGGATCGAGTCCTGCCGCCTACATTATGCAGTAATTTGGCTAATGGGTCAGTCAGTTGTGGCCCAATATTGTTGAAAAAAAAAATGTCAATGAATATGATCATAATTAAAATATTCAATATCTCTAATTCAACGGAGAAATTTCTATTTATGGAACTGAAGAGATAAGGATAATTTACAGTTTAAAATATACAGAGGAGGATTAATGTAATTTACATATAAATGTTTCTTCCTTCAGCGCCAATGACATATATCTATGAGAGAAATGACTAGTAATGTCTTAAAAACATAAAGTGATCCCTATGGATTACATGTTTTAAGAATAATTTTTTTATGGGTATATAAAGTCTAATTCATAGTCAAAGATTATCCCAAAAACTTTCTACATTTCAACCTTTATATACACTAAAGTGAACTCAAATTCTAGATGCATGAGCTATTAACTGTGACCACGTTCTAAGTATTTTTATGTTCTCATTTGCTTTATAGTAAGGAGGTATGAATTTTTGGTTTTAACTAGTACGGTGTAAAAACAACTTTAGCTTTTGTTAGTACTATTAATATTATTAGAAGCACAACACGACCAATCTCTGCGTTGAATTACAATAACCGTACTTTAACACGTGTGATATAGGATTTATCACATAACCTAAAAGAATAAAATATTCATTTATAAGAAATTATATTGTTTTCTTTTTAGTCTTAAAATTTTTTTTTCCTTTAACAAAAACTTAGGATCCAAAAGAGTTAACAGTTCACAAGAAACTAAAAGTTTATTTTGAAAATATTATACATTTTTCTTCTAAGTTTTAACAAAGCTTAGAGTCCTAGAAATTTAAAAATCTCATAAAACTAAAAATTTGTTTTAAAATATTAAATAATTTTTTATGAAACTTAGGGCCCAAATTATTTTTTCTTATAATGTTTTATTTTAGTAGCAAATGACTTTAAATATATTCGGAACAGCTCTCTAAACGACTATCCTATATTACCGATGGTTAAATGTTTATGTTCATTTACTTAATTTAAACTTAAATGAAAAAGTACAAAAATTGATACTTAACGAAAAGCCTAGACTGCCTAATGGTTTAAGCAGTCAATATGTATGTACATGTAGTTCACTTAGTTATTTTGACTCACTGAAGAAGACATTAATTAATTGTCCTCTCTCAATAAAGAAAAAGTGACAGGAAACGTAAAGTGAGGAACAATTGCTGGCCGTTAAAGAAAATGAAAAAGAAAGAACAGTTGATAGATCAGGTCTATTGATGGATATTAACATGACTAAATGAAAGTGATATCGAATTATTGTTACTCTTATGACAACGATTTCTAAGTATATGAAAGTCAAAGAGTTTCACTATTATTTTGGCTTTTCATAGTTTTCATATTATTGGGTATTGGCATTAATACAACTAGCTAATACACCATTCATACGGCAATATCAAGTAATTATTTATTATATCAGCAATTATTATACTAAAAAAATAATTTAGGGACGGAAAAAGCACACTTACACAAGTAAATTTGGGGAAATATCTCTAATCAACTATCTAGTGGTTAAAAATTCATATTTCTATGGTTTTTTCATTGAAGTCGTATAGTCTTGCATGATATAATATAGGGTTTGGAAGAAGATATTTGGGATAGAGATCCAATATTGTCAATTTTTTTAATGTTATCAATGGAGCACAACTGGCTGGCCTATTAAATAAGTTCCTACATAATATAGATGGTAGAACTCGACTCTTGGATGTACAAGTGTGTCTCTCTTTAGTAGACTTACTACTTGCCACTAGACTAAAACATCCAATATTGTAAATTCAATTGTTAAAAAAAATTAAAGCTAGAAAATATCACTAGTTAAGTCACTAAATATACATAAAATCTTTTGCAATATAACTCGAAACCAAAAATTTATGTTATTTTGCATGCACTACAACAAAACATTAAGTTAGCAACGCTTTTTTACAACGTTTTAGGAACGATAGAGTTTAAGGATTGTTTGCCAACGCTTTTACGATGAAAATGAGTTTCTTTGTAAAAGCGTTGTAACTTTACAACGTAAAATTTCGTTGTAAAGCTGTAGGCAATTTACAACGAATTTACAATGTATTAACATGTTTGATATAATTCGTTGTAAAAACGTCCCTAATATGCAACAAATTTACGACGAATATTATTTACGACGAATTTACAACGTGTTAACATGTTTGATTTAATTCGTTGTAAAAACATCCCTAATATGCAACAAATTTACAACGAATATTATTTACAAGGATTTAAAGACAAAACTGAAAATTTGGTGAAAACGTAACACATACATATTATTGGTTGTTACAAATCTAATATTCGTTGTAAAAAGGTCTCAAAATATAAGGTTTCCTTGTAAAAAATCCCTAATTTGCAACATGATTACAACGAAAGGTATTTACAATGATATAAAGATGAATTTGCAAGTCTTTTACAACAGTTTCTCTTTACGAGTTCTTAAAGAAGAAATTTGAAATTAAATATTTGTAGTTAGGTACATACGTTGTAAATTTAAATATTAGTTCTTATACGTTCGAATTCTAGTTCTTATACATTCGAATTCGAATTCTAATATTAGTTCTTACACGTTCAAATCATACATTATAATTTTAACAACGTCAAATCCAAAACCCTAAATCCTAAACTCTAAACCCTAAACCCTAAATCCTAAAACCAATAGAGTACCGTAAACACATACTTAACCGAGGGGTTTGATGCAGCAAATTTGGAGTTGTGGATGTAAACGCGAGGAAATGATACGAAAAATTTGAGCCATTCTGCTTAGCATCACAACCAGAGCAAGTTAGCTTTATTTCATATCCTAGGATCAAAGAATCTAAAATTGCTTGGTTGGCTGGCGGCTATTAAAATCACTTCTCGTGGTCAAATTATTAGAGCTGGAGATGTACCCTTGCAAGAAAAATCATGTGCGGCTATACATACACCCGATGAAGCTACATAGCAAATTCTCCTAATTGATCCGCAAAACCAAGATACGACGATGTCCTTGGTGATGCTGCTAATGAGGAACATGATGAATTTGATGAAAATAATGATCAAGATAGTGTAGAAGATAGTAATGATAAAGAATCTCAATGATTGTATGATAACGTTTTGAAATGTATTATAAGTTATTTGATATCATGGAACTTATAAAGTTTAAATTTTTTTAAAAATTTAGACTATTTAATTTTAAAATAAAACAAAATTGAAGGAAAAAATCAAGAAGCATGTGGCCCAGTTAGCTTGCCCCTAATCTATTTTGACACCAGGTGGGGGATATACATCCTGCTAGCTCCCGTTGGAACAATTTGGTTATGGATTGGGTCTTTGTGGATTCTATTAGCAAAAAAATAAACAAAAACCAAAAAAACAAAAAAAAAACAAAAAAAGAAACGTCATAAAAACGTTGTTAACTAAGGACGCTGTTACGACATCCTCACTTAACGACGTTTTTAGAACGAAATTTTGTCATAAATTTGTCGTTAAGTTAAATGTCGTAACGACGTTTTTTTGGTCAACCTTATTCATTTTACTAATAGGATCGATAACGCGTTTGTCCGTTTACAACGAGTTTACTACTAATTTTTGGTTATGTTATGTAAACCCGCAAATTAATTATATGTTCGATTTATCTAATTTATGATCGATTTATCTAATTTATGATTAGTTTGTTTTGATTAACTTTGATGTGTTCTTATTACGAAATTTAACATTTTCGTCGTAAAATCGTTCTTACATTACAACGTATTTACGACATTTACGTGTAACAACGAATTTACGACATTGATTAATAATTTTATCAATTATAATTTTTATGATTTATAAAATTTTATAATTTCTAAAATTTTATAATTCTAAACTAACTAAGGTTAATAAATTTTATAATTATAATTATATAATTTATCAAGTGATAAAATTAGTAACTAAGGTTGTAAATTCGTTGTTACATGTAAACGTCGTAAATACGTTGTAATGCAACAATGATTTTACAAAAAATTTAACATTTTTGTTGTAAAATTATTGTTACATTACAACGTATTTACGATATTTACGTATAACAACGAATTTAAAACACTGACTAATAGTTTTATCAATTATAAATTTTATGATTTATAAAATTTAATAATTTATAAAATTTTATAATTATAAACTAACTAAAGTTGATAAATTTTATAATTATAATCACATAATTTATTAATTGATAAAATTAGTAATTAAGGTGGACACTTGTTGTTACATGTAAGCGTCGTAAATACGTTGTAATATAACAACGATTGTACAGCAAAATTTAAGGTTTTCGTCGTAAAATCGTTGTTACATTATATCTCTACTCTCCTACAAAATCGTCGTACAACGAAACACTCTCATATATATACCCAACGAGTTTCTTTCTTTCTCTTTGTCATTTCATCTCTACTTTTTTCTTTCTCTAAGGTATTCTCTAATCTCTCTCTAGTTTTTTTTTTCAATTTTTTTTTGGAATTAGATTTAATTTAATAGTTAGGTTGGAAGGTAGTAGTTAGGATGAAATTTAATACTTAGGAATGAAATTTAGATTTATATTTTTAGATTAGTAATAAATTATTTCTTTATTTTTGTATATTTATACTTATGGCTCCCCGTAAGCATACCCGTCAGCGTCAATCTCGGGATCTAACTTCCGGCCGAGACACATGTTGATTTGAACGAAAGAGTGTATGAGAAGCAAGAGGCCCAGAGCACAAATTTTTGTAATGAAATTTTATGCTAAATTTGTGTTTCTAATGTTTTTTGTAAAAAGTATTTATAAATTTTGTAAAATCAAATTTTAAATTTTAATTTAAATCTCGGGATCTAAACCTCAGGATCTAAAATTTTAATTTAAATCAAAAAATAATAAATTAAATTATTAAAAAAATTATCCAATTTTGTCTTTTTTAGTTGTAAATTGTTTCGTCCTTATTTAGTTGTAAAATATTTTGTCCCGATTTACTTGTA
The DNA here is from genome assembly GCA_900406435.1 of Lepidium aucheri. Classification (NCBI taxonomy): domain Eukaryota; kingdom Viridiplantae; phylum Streptophyta; class Magnoliopsida; order Brassicales; family Brassicaceae; genus Lepidium; species Lepidium aucheri. Next base: position 7,353 of record OVBA01007783.1, on the reverse strand, counting down.
AAACATATCGGCTCAAATTCATTGTTAAACTAGTCTCTCTAATTCCATATAAATTTAAAGTCGTTAATATGTTGTAAAGGTTGTGGTTGTAAAATCGTTGTAAACAATGCGATGTGAATTTGTCTTAAAATTGCCAACAAATTCACATCGCTAAGTTTACAACTATTTTACAACGATGCTGGTACTCATAAAGTTTACAACAATATTACAACGTATGTTTTACAACAAAGTTACAACGATTACGTGCGCTTGCAAAATTACCAACGATTTTACAGCGAAAGTCTTGTTACAACGATCGTATTACAACAAAACACTGTTCATCCCCAATTCGTTGTAACCTACATGTCTTCTTGTAGTGGTAGTATTATTTGAATTTCAAAAAATTTAAATTATTGGTCAGAACTTGTCAATTTAAAAATGTTAAAGCTATACGGTCTTAGTACCATTATTCATATAGTTCATTCATTTTCACGTGGTTGTATAATCATAGGTAGCAAAAGAACATGGTGAAATTTATAGAACTGAGTTCCTGTAATTGACTTTTTAACACTCAAAAAATTTGCTATGATTTATTTCTCCGTAAATTAAGTACATAGCCTCAACATCCAAAACCGACATCGATGTTGAAAAATTTAAGGTGCACACAAACACAACGCAAGAAGCACTACTAAGACCATCCGGTGCTCTTTCCTCTATCTGCCTAGGATTACTTGCTTCCACCACTCCTAACTTGGGAAGTGAAACCATTCATGTTACCCCTTTACTAGCAGAGCCACACTCAAAACCAAAAAAAAATCCCAAACTCAAGCATACTTATCACTAAAAAAAAACTAGCCCTCTGCTCTCACCACACGAGACCCAAACACAAAACACTCACCGGGCAGTGGACTTTCAACAAATACTAATTTTAACATCAACAGAACAAAGAAACGAAAGATTCGGGATGAGGCGGGATTAATCTCTCCAACAAGCAAGGAACTCTCAAAAGGTATGGTGACTTTCCTTTAAGTCACCCGAGAATCCATGAGTATATTTAGTTGGAACTGTCAAGGACTGAGGAATACCTTGACAGTTCGACGTCTTAAGGAAATAAGGAAAACCTTATTCCCTGACTATTTATTCCTCATGGAAACAAAAAACTCACAAGATTATGTCCTCAAGAGTATGCATTGGTTATGTTATCAGAATTATCACATCATTAATCTAGTAGGTCTTAGCAGAGGCCTGGCCATTTTCTGGAAGTTTAAAGAAGACATCAAGATATTATATGGAGATGCTAACATTATTAACACAAATTTAAGAATTGGCATGCATAGGATTCGTGTATCTTTTATCTACGGACACCCAATCCCACACCTCCAAGGAAGAGTTTGGAATAATATTCGAAATATCAACAGTTTTAGGACAACAACATGGATTCTGATTGGCGACTTCAACAAGATCCAGAGTAATGCGAAAAAATGCGGAGGTCCACCAGACAAACAAGGACTATGGAAAATTTTAAATATCTATTATTAGAATGTAACATGCAAGAATTCATAAGTTCAAGGCCCCAATTTTCTTGGATGGGAGTTCGTAACAACCAATGGATCCAAATTCGTCAGGACAAATCATATGGAAATGAACAACTCCGCACAATCTTCCTAAAGACACATACACAGTATTTGGAATTGCTAGGATCAGACCACCGACCCATCCTCACAACTTTCGTAGCAGACGAATGCTCTTTTCAGAAGAGATTCTTTTTTGATAAACGTTGGATTCACCAAACTAATTTTTCCAATTTAATCAACACATGTTGGACAACACCTGCAGGAATCAGAGACTGTTCACTCTCGGACCGAATAAATCAATGCAATAAAGGGATAATTCAATGGAAAAAAGAGAAATTTTCAAACTCTGCATTAGCTCTCACCTCACTTCGCAGCCAACTATAGTAGGAAATCACTAAGACAAACCCAAATATAGGAATGATGTCACAAATTAAACTAGAGATCACTCACCAGGCACAACGTGAAGAAGAATTCTGGAAGCAAAAATCCAGAGAAAAATAGTTACGAGATGGAGATGCAAATATAAGGTTTTTTCATAACAGGGTAAATCAACAGAGACAACAAAATTCGATTCGTGGATTTTTTGATGAAATATGCATTATGCAGTTTCTAGAAGGATCCAAAGGCAATATTGCTGCAAGATATTTTTATCAACTTTTCCAATCTTCTTGCCAACACAGCACGCATGATTTTACACAACACATACAACCGAAAGTTTCCAATAATATGAATGATGCACTAATGACCCCAGTAACTCCACAAGAAATCAGGGATGCAGTTTTCAGTATCAAACCAGATAGTGCTCCAGGACCTGATGGGATGACGGCTAGATTCTATCAGCAGTATTGGCATATACTCTCCCCAAACATTATACCATAGATCCAGAGAGTATTTGAAGCCAAAAATTTTCCTAATAAATGGAACTACACGAATATCAGCCTCATACCAAAGAATAGAGCGCCATCAAGAATGCAAGGTTTTTGACCAATTAGTCTCTGCTCGATCACCTACAAGATAATATCAAAAATAAGTACCTAGAGATTACAACTACTACTTGATCAGATCATCTCAGACACGCAAGGAGCTTTTACACCGGGGAATCTTATTAGGGATAATATACTCATCGCTCATGAGATCATGTACTCAATCACATCAGGGAACAAATGACATCGTGAGTTCATGTTGATCAACACAGATATTTCAAAAGCATATGATAGACTCGAATGAGACTTCATCCGTACAGTGCTGCTAAGACTAGGATTTCAATGGGAATGGGTACAACTAATAATGTTTTGTATCACATATGTATCATATTCATTACTAATCAATGGACAAGTGCATGGTTTTATACAACCTCGCAGAGGAATTAGGCAAGGGAATCCTATTTCCCCGTACATCTATATACTATGTACAAAAGCCCTCACCACCACACTGAATTATTTAAAGTCATGAGGACACCTCACTGGTATCCAGTTTTGTAGAGATGGACCAAGAATTAGCCATTTGTTATATGTAGATGACAGTCTCTTCATTTGCCATGCCTATGTCAATGAAGCTTTAACCCTCAAAGATACTCTACACGACTACTCAGTTGCATCTGGACAGCTCATCAATTATGATAAATCTACTATCTTTTTGGGTCCACCTCATCTGAAATCACTACACAAATTTCTCACATTCTAAACATTTCCTCGACTCAGGGCATGGAAAAATATCTAGGCATTCCCGATCCCACTAGTCAGAAAAAAAGGAAATATTCCAATTTATCACAGAGAGTCTAACTAAAAAGATGGATAATTGGTTCAATACAACTTTATCCAGTGGTGGAAAGGAAATACTAATCCAAACAGTAGTTATGGCTATCCCTATCTACACTATGTCCTGCTTCAAACTAACAAAGACTCAATGACACCAATTAACAAGTCTAGTGAGGAACTACTGGTGGAATACTGCACAAGGACAAAAGAAAATATCCTGGATAGCGTGGGAACAAATATGCTCAAGAAAAGAAGATGGAGGCCTAGGATTCGAAGATTTTGAACAATTTAACTAGGCACTACTAGGCAAACAAGCATGGTGCCTACTACATAGCCCCAGCTCCCTTTTCGCTCGCACATATAATTCGAAATACTACCAAACCTCTAGCTTCCTTGAAAGCAACTATGGACCAAAACCATCCTATGGATGGAGGAGCATTCAACATGGCATATGGCTCCTCAAGCAAGGACTTATTAAACAAACTGGTAATGGGCACAACACTTTTGTTTGGTTAGACAAGTGGATAATAGACACCAGACCAAGAAGACCACTTAGTCGAGTCTCGCTTTATAATGTTAACCTTAAAGTATCAAACTTACTTCATACAAACGGTTGAAACATTGCAACTCTTCAATCAACTTTTCATCAAAGTAAAATCCCCGTAATAACTTCGGTTCAAATAACTCCGGGATTAGAAGACAAATGGATATGGAGTTTCAATAATTCAGGGAAATACACATTAAAGAGTGGATACTGGCTGCGCAGTCATATCAACGATATGGGAAATTTTCACCCGACCAAGAGAGTTTCACAGACCACACGGCTTAAACAACAAACTTGGAAATTACATGCTCCCAAAAAAATAAAATTTTTCATGTGGAAGGTATTATCTAATGCACTAGCGGTTAACTCTTTGCTCGCACATCGTTCAATAATACCATCAGAAATTTGTAAAATTTGTGAGACACATGTGTAGACCATCAACCACATGTTATTTCAATGTCACCCGGCCAAACAATATTGGAGGTTATCCCATTTTCCAATGCCACAACAAAGCTTCCATGACTCCGATATAAACATCAATTTTGGATATTTAGTTAAATTTAGCATGAATCTACAGATACCAGAGCAAATAAGACTTGCTTTCTTCTGGATACTTTGGGAAATTTGGAAAAACAGGAATACAACAATTTTTCAAGAGACACAAAACAACATCTCTTTTTTAGTCGAAGACTGCCAAAATGAGGCTAAAATGTGGCACCAAATACAAAGGGATCAAAGCAAGCAACACACCATGGCTCGAGTAAATCAAACAATGACTTCCGCCGCTTCTAACCTAGACACTAGATATGTACTCTGGTGGGCCACTCACTGGAATAAGAATCTAGAATTACACAGAAGTGCATGGATTATCAAAGACAACCAGGAGCACAAATTTATGCATGTAAGGCACACAATACAGGCAGCCAACACAAACTTTGATTTGCAGCTTAATGGACTACAATGGGTTTTACAATGTCTTCATGATCTACACATTGATTCGGTCACAGTCTATATACAAAACCAGGACCTTCTCCAGGCTCTTTCAGCTCCAGACCAATGGCCTCGCCACACTCACAAACTCCAAAAAACTAAAGAGTTACAACATCAGATAAAGCATTGCCATCTTAATCTAGACAGGACTCACCAAGCTTCTCTAACGCACCGGATTGCACGCAGTGTGGTCCTTGAATCACGCTTCACAGACTATATCAGTACATGTATACCTAGATGGCTTGTTTCTTAAGTGTCTTTACTTCTCTCCCAAGTAAGCCTCTTCCATTATATACCTACAACTACCTATTTATACCTTTGCACGTACATAATTTTCAACAACCACTTTTATTTCGATTAACTCTTCATCTTCCTCTAATTTAAACTACCACCTTCTATCTATACATACGTAGTTTTAAAATTTTTATAGAACATTCCCAACCATACCTACATCCTCATTAAAGCCCTATCATTCCTCATTCTCCCTTTTTATATTAACGAAGAACATTTAATCTGATCACATCAACATATAATCACCTCATAAATTCTAATGATTAGCCATTTACTCATTATATTAAAGCCTAATGATGCTGCATTTAAACTCCAATCTATTCGGTCTCGGTTCATGGGTCCATGAACCTCTCGTCTTTAACTCTTCTCACACACTCAACCTTACTTTTCTTTTACCCACGCCTCACTCTACCTCAACACTCACAACCAATCCCACCTATTCATCTTCCGCATGTGGCAAATATAGAGGCAAGTAATGATGAGCTCTCGGTTACTACAACACATGTACCTTATTTCCTCTACATGTGGTTCCATTTTGACAATGCACCAATCAGAAGAGAGCAAACACAATCCCACCTAAAGATATCAGCTAGGGGAAGGCGGCGCTACCATCTCTATGCTCAACATGCACAGCCTCAATTCTCGTGCAGGTGAGAGAAGACTTCACGGCAATGCCACTTGGCAATCAGAAATGATTATGTCGAGATCTCTAGCTCAGCTTATATACGGAGAACACATCCGCAACACAACACCACTAACCTTCTCACTCTCACCTTTCTACCTTTTCTCCACTCACCTTTCTCTTCTCCTAGTATGGCGGAAAAATTTTGGATGGCGGCTTCAAAATTCCATATGGGAAGAAGCGATGAGGTCGTATACCTCCCAAATTACTCCTATTGTAATGCTTTGGAGCTTAGTTGGAGAAGCCTTGTTTGCCAAACCAATCAACCCGGCAAGGCAGAATCTTCTCGAGATGGCTACTCAACTTCCCAAACAATGGAAGATGGATACAAGCATAACGGGGAGGATCTTAGAGGGAAGGTATGTCCAGTTTCTTATATGACTCAGATCTTATCTCGATCCTCCGCCTACAACCGATCAACTTCAATGGATGGCTTGTGCTTTTACAACAATGGGAAGCTTATCCTTCTCCAGATTACCTCACCATGGTCCCTATGTGGATCCAAATCAATGACTTGCCTCTTCATTACTCTACTCCATGGACTACACGTCTCATAACACGATCCCTTGGAGAATTCCTTGAAGTTAATGTGCAAAACTACTCACTCACAAGAGCCGGTCTAATCAGAGCACGCGTTAACATCAACTCATATGATCGACTTAAGTTTTACAAGCCAATCCGCATGCAAAATGCAGATCGAGCTCAAGTTTTTTTCCAATATGAGGGGCTTACAAACTTCTGCATCACGTGTCAAAAACTCACACATGAAGCCGCGGTATGTACTTACATCCCTACTCTCACTGACTTTCTAGCTCACTCACCGCCAAGCTCTCAAACTCAAGAAGAAACTGCAACTCCAATATCTCATCTTGAAATGGAGGACATGGAAGGCATTTGTGAGCCCACTCGGGTCCTCACATCAGAGGATCAGGTGCAACCCATATCATACCGAACGGTTAGACTTACTACTCTCTCTGAGACCCTAAGAGCGATCATCGCACAAAATGATCATCTCGACCACTATTCAGCCACCTTCGAGCTCGATCTAGCAACATCCACTTCACAAGAAGATGTTGAGATTTTCATCAATAGAGAGACCAAATGGAAACGGTACTCGGTGTTGAAGATAAGCTTGATGATAAGATCAAGAGATTAGCTTGAAGTGCAAGCTATCCTAAGAAGATAAGGTTTAATTAAATTCTAGGAGTTATCTAGAACTAGAGTTACCTATATCAATTAGGATTAGGATATGTGGTTATAAATAGGGTTGTTGAGTCATTGCAATCCTCACCAATTTGATTGAGAGCTTTAGAGAGAGTTATTCTTGTAAGCTTGAGAGTTTAGGTTTTGAGTTATTTTCCTAAGCTATAATAAAGAGAATTATTCTTTATTAAATCATTCTTCATAAAAATTATAATCTTTGATTCATCAATTGGTATCAGAGCAAAGGTTGAATCAAAGAAGTTTTCAAGCTAGAGAATTTCAAAAAGAGCAAGTTTTCAAAACATGGAAGATTTACCGATTGTTTCATCCGAG
>OVBA01007782.1:0-13803 GCA_900406435.1 Lepidium aucheri | reverse complement strand
TGAGTTACATGCCCAAAGGTCTCATGTAATACCTTCCAAAAGATACTCCTCATGTCATTCTTAATAACAAGAGGCAATTGGGAGGATTTCTACAGCAATGTCGAAGGGAGGCAACACGGCTTTGTGTACAGGTTGTACGCATGCCAACTATAGGTGTAGAGCAACTTGAAGTTTCAGCTAAATTTGACAGTAAATGTGGTGGTATGTTTGATGAACTATCCCATAAATTTTATGGACTTTTGCAAAATGTTGGTGGACCTTCAAAGAAATTTGGTGGACTTTCACAGAGTGTTGGTGGACCTTCGTCTGACATTAGTGGACTTTCACAGAATGTTGGTGGACCTTCTCCTGACTTTGGTGGACTTCCACAGAATGTTGGTGGACCTTCGAGCAACTTTAGTGGACGTTCACAATACAATAGCAAAAAGGAAGCTGACCATGTGGAAGAGGATGATGATGCAGAATTAAGATTTGATTATTGCGAGGATGTGGATGGTGCTAGCTCTGGTGATGAAGATTTCATAAGCATTCGCAGAAAGGTTAAAGAAGAAGAAATGAGGTCAATGCAAAAGAATCAGTTGGGAATTGATGACTATTTGGGTATCGAAATGAGGTCCTTGCAATTAACTGTTGGACAAGTTTACTCGACAAAGTAGGATCTGGAAACAAGGCTAAAGATCCTCTGAGTTATCAGGAGGTTCGATTTTGATGTTGTATCTTCTTCGCCAGTGTTGTTGGTGGTTCGATGTTGGGTTCCAAACTCAAAATGGAGAGTACAAGGTTTGTGTGTTGATGAGAGTCCATGTTTCCACATCAGAAAATATTGTCATGTACACACTTGCTCAGTAACCGAGAGATCAGGCCGTGATCGCCAAGCTACTCCTGATATTTTAGGACGTTTATATTTGGATTTTGTGGGTGGTGTGGAGCATTCTGTTCTTCCATGTCATGTGGCCGAAGCATTGACCAAACATTTTGGAATAAAGGTACAACTCTAACTGTTTGGTAGACACTAAGATTAGTTTGGTAGACATTAAAATAGACTTCTATATCAGTCTGGTAGACTTTGAGTTCAAATTTTTTTGATAGTTTGGTTGACATGAAAGTAGACTCCTATTAAAGTGTGGTAGACTTTGAGTTTGGTAGAGATTCGAACTGCATGGTAGACTCTAATTAGGTTTTGGTAGATGTAACTTAATGTTTGGTTGACCTTCGTGAATTCTGGTTGCCTATTGATTTTGTGTTGTACTTTTCCATACAGATGAAATACTGGAAGGCACATCGTACCTCAAAGGAAGCACAAGCTCTTAGTATTGGGAAATCAGACAGTAGTTTTGAAGAATTACCTTCGTACTTGTATATGATTAGACGTGCAAATCCAGGAACACTAATCAAGCTTGAAGTAGACCAAGATGATAGGTTCAAGTTCTTATTCATTGCATTTGATGCTAATATTAGAGGCTTTCCCTACATGAGAAAGGTTGTTGTTGTGGATGGGACGTTCCTACAAGGAAAATACAAAGGCACAATGCTTACGACTACAATGCAAGATGGAAATTTCAACATATTTCCTATGACTTACGGTGTGGTTGATACAGAAAATGATGAGTCTTGGGAATGGTTATTTAGACAAAAAAAGCGTGTTATCCCTGATGATGAAGAACTTGCCATCATTTTAGATAGACATAAGTCAATTGGGAAAGCAATTTCGACAGTGTATCCACTTACAGATCGAGGCATTTGTACCTATCACTTGCGTAAAACATTCTATCTAAGTTTAGAGGGGGAGAGACCTTTAAGTTATTTAAAAAGGCGGCCATCACTTACAGGGTTGAAGAGTTCGATGCAATATACACTCAGATTGAGAGTCAAAATCCTCGTTTTCATGCGTATCTGCAAAGGGCTGATGTTAAGATGTGGAGCCGAGTATATTTTCCAGGTGATAGATACAACTTCACCACATCAAATATAGCAGAGTCAGTTAAGCATGCATTACCCGAAGCAAGAACTTTCCCAATAGTGCAGCTTGTAGATGCAATTAGAGCGATGTTACGATGTGATTTGCGAAAAGGAGGGCAAATGCTTGTTCAACAACGACTATTCTCACGCCAGCCATTGAAAAACTCCTTAAGGTATTTCCCATATTTATGGTAGACTTTGGTTTCCTATGGTGGACTTTGTTTATAGTTTGGTGGACTTTTTTTTTCTATGGTAGACTTTGTTTTTCTCTGTGGTGGACTTTGTTTACCTCTCGTGGACTTTGTTTTATAGTTTGGTAGATTTGGTTTACCTTTGGTGGACCTTGTTTTATCTAAGTAGACTTCATTAGATGGACCTTCATTTATGTTTGATAGAATTTATTTTGCGTATTATCTTTTATCGTTGCTCAGATTAGACTTGAGGAAGCTACAAAGTACAATGTGGAGGACAGTAATGAGCATCAAATAGTTGTTTCAAGCGCAACCTCTTCACATTTGGTTAATCTGACAGACAGAACATGTTCTTGCAAGAGGTTTGACAAGGAAAAAATTCTCTGCGTGCATGCATTAGTCGCAGCCCATTCCTCCAATCGTTCTATCATCGACCTTACACATCAGTACTACCACACGAGCTACTTGTGTAATGCCTACTCGAGCTCTATTATGCCAAGAGATCAAGCACTTCCTGTACCTGCCGATGTGGCTAGTAAAGTCTGTAACCCACCGTTCGTGCGCCAACAACCCGGAAGGCCTAAGAACTCAAGGTTCAAAAGCTGGTTTGAGAGACCAACCGAACCAAAACGACCTAGGAAAGGGACAACATGTTCTGTATGTAAATGACTAGGTCATAATTCTCAGACATGTCAAGCTGACCTAGCAGAATAAGTATGTTTTATGCAACAAACATTTAAACCTTCAATCAACATGTAGTAGACTTTAAGGTTTCGAAAACTCTATCTGTTTGTAATAGACCATAACATTCCCTGTGTAGAATTCATTTCAAAATTCTGTCTGTTTGTAATAGACCATAACATATAACTAGAAGAAATAACTGATGGATATATTTCTTGACCCACTTCTTCTCCAACAACCTTTCCTTCTCTTTCTCTTTAGCCTTCTTGAGATCTTTGAGACTCAATTTCATATCAACTCCATCATCATCTTCCTATAGAATCATAGAAATATACGACATGTTAAGTCCAAAAACAATCTGAATAACAAAGTCTACTAAACTAAACACAAAGTCTACTATACTATGTACAAAGTCTACTACATAAAACTCAAAGTCTGCTAAACTAAACACAAAATCTACCAAACAGTCTACCACAAAGTGTACCATACGCTGTACAAAGTCTACCACGCAGTCTCCTATACGATGTACGAAGTCTACTACACTAAATTCAAAGTTCACCAAAACGTTGAAATAGTCTACCACACAATCTACTACACAAAATCTCAGTCTTCTCAATGGTTTTCCCTTACCTAACGTTCATGACTTTTTCCCTTAGGCATGGTCTTCTTCTTCTCAGCTGGCATTACTTGGACTTTTGGTTTTGGTTGCTTAGCTTTCTTTCCCATAGTATGCGCTTCAGCCTTCCTCTTCATGTTGGCCTTCTTCCCACTATCAGATGGTGTAATTGTGTTCCAAAATAACTCATCTAAATTTTCCTCCAATATGTCTTTGATCATATTGTCCACCTTAGGATCTGTAACATCTTCAGGCCAAACGGGGTTGATCTCCTCAACAGGCTTCCGGCATAGATGATTAACACGAACCTACATATTCAGATATAATACTCAGAATACACGTCAACCATATTCAAATTAAAGTCTACCAAACAGATCCTTAAAGTCTATGAACATAGTCTACCATATATTAATGAAAGTCTACCATATAGTAATTAAAGTCTACCAAATTTTATTCCAAAGTCTACTACACATACACACATCCGAAGTCTACCAAACATTTCACAAGTCTACCAAAATTCATTACAAAGTCTACTAAACAGATCCGAATCTATCGACAAATTCTACCATAACCTAAATAAAGTCTACCAAACACATTAGAAGGCTACCATATAATATCAAAGTCTACCTTATGATATTCGGTGTTGTCCACATCGTGGTCAATAATGTCTTCAATACCTAGTCCAGGGTTATTGGTTGATGACCATCACAACAGGGGAATATCACCTTCTTTTCTTCCTCCACAGAGTTCTCCTAGATCTGGAATGGACTCATATGCCCATATTAGAACAACATGCACACAACCATGTATAGTGTATGAAGCATTAGTTAACGATGCAGCTCGAAGGCTAGTAATGAGTTGTTCAAATGCAACTCTCCCCCAAGGATATCTCTCAAATCTCTCAGGGTCCATGACCAGTTTTCCAGGAAAAACTGGGAGCCTACTATTAGGGTGCATACCATTGATAGCCACATACAATATCATTAGCTGCCCCACCATCTTTCTCTTCTCTAAACTCCATTTTCTGCAACCTTTCAAAACCCTTTTCAGATCAGCAAATGTAGGACCCTCACTATTTACTAACCCCATCTATGTCCACAAATCTCCCCTAACAAGAGTGCTATCGGCTTCATCAGGCAGCCGACAATTAAGCCCTGTAATCTGCTCGAACTCATTCAAGGAAAACCGAATAGGTCTATTCCCAATTAAGAACCAAATCTCATACTCTCTTAGTGTATTGAGTTTATTAGCCAAGAAATGCTGCAAATGCCTCCTGGTAAACTTGTATTCAGCAGTTGCAAGCTTCAGGAAAACTCCTACACAAGAATTATTCTCTATAGCAGTGAATGCATCTTCACCAATCCCCCTCATCATATGCGCAAGCTCATTAAGAAGATTATGATGGTGAATGCTCTTCTTTATCAAACCAACTGTGTCGGGTGCATAAAACCTTATCGGATAATCCTTTCCCTCCGCCATAGCTGAAAAACAGACAGAAAATCAAATTAAACAATCTGAAAAACCTCTGTTAAGTCCACCAAAAAGTCTACTACACTCTTGTTATAATCTACCATAACGTCTACCACACTCTTGTTATAGTCTACCATAATGTCTACTACACTACTCTTGTTATAGTCTACCATAAAGTCTACTACACTACATACAATGTCTACCATAAAGTCTACTACACTACATACAATGTGTACTACACAAATCACAAAGTCTACCACACATTAGACTACACTAAATTCTAAGTCCACCACAAAGTCTACTACACTAGATAACATGTATACCACAAAGTCTACTACACTAGATAACATATATACCACAAAGTCTACTAAACTAACCAATATACAAAAAGTCTACTACACTTAGTTCAACGTCTACCAAACACTATACTCAACTAAACAAAAAGTCTATTACACTAAACTTAAAGTCTACCAAATCGTATATTGAACTAAATACAAAGTCTACCATCGCTAACAAGAACTCCACAAAGTAAACATTCAAAATTCAAAGATTACAATAAATACTCTAAAATTACTTCAAGAATTCTAGGAAAGCTTCAAAGATTTCACCCCAACTATTCTCAAATCTCAGTTTTAATGCCATTTAATCAAAATTTTGGACAAACTACCCATATGGGTTGAAGATATGTGCAAGAGGAAGATGTTTTCTTACCTATACACCACCGGCGAAGACAACACACGAGAGAGACATAAGAGTAGAGGAGGGAACGACGGAGCAAGGAGGAGGAAACGGCGGAAGACGAAGAGGAGAGGACGAGGGAAAACGAGAAGAGCAGAGGAGGAGAGAAGAGACAGAGAGAAGATGAGAAGAGTAGAGGAGGAGATAAGACGAGAAGAGCAGATGCGCGACGAAAAGAGGAGGAGAAAGAAAAGAAAACGATTAGTGCAAGTTACGAAACTGCCAAATCTTGTATATCTTTTCATTTTTTGTTCCAAAAATGGAACATGATATACACCATATTAGTAATTACATATATAATATGCACCATATTAGTAATTCTCTCTTAGTTAAATCATGGGAAAATTATTTCCTCTTATGAAATGCCATTATCAATTAATCGACAACACTCACGAATTTTAAGATATTCAATTGTCAAAATTACAGCTTGACAAAATAAACATATGTAAAATTCCCAAATTTTCCCGTTGGAAAGAACACACATAAAGGGAGATGTAGAAAAAGTTTGTATTGCAGAGAACCAACTAAAAACACGAGAACTGAGGCAAGAACCCATTAGTGGATGAGATGTAGCCAACCAAGAAGAAGAAGAAGGAAGAAGCAACGTTTTTTCCTGACAAGAATTGATTCTTCAGCTATTTTTGTGTAGATCGTATATTAAAATAAAGAACATCGAAAAGTGAATAAAGCTTAATAATGAATGAAAGAGATGTTAAAGAAAAAATTCATAAATTGGAGAAGAAAGAGATTGAGAGAGAAAAGGGTAGATGTTTATGAAATACTAGAGGCAAACCAAAGGAGAAGAGAGGTATTTTCTTGTCCAAAAATTAATTGAAACAAATTGAGACAAAAATCGTCTTCATCTTCAACCATTCTGCCTACTCGTCACAAAGCTGCTCAAACTCGAGCTCACTTACACGATTTCCAGGTTCGTTATTCACAGAAAAATAGATGATGGAGCTGGTGTTGGAATATTGATTTCGTTGGATTAAAAGATTAAAGGAAAGGAGGAAAAGCGATTTGGGAATTTTGAGTTAGGGTTTATATTTTTGGTTTGATTTCCTTTGATTTCACTTAAATAAACTCTCTTTAAGTGTTAGATGAAATCCCTGTTCAAAATATCGCTAGGCGCTATGCGTTCGCTTGAATATCGTTTAGTGCCTAATCAATAAATCATAAATTATGCAGAGATCAATCGGAGAAGAATTTTAAGGCATTTATCTGTATTTTTAATATATATTATACTAATGTGTACTTTTAACAAAATGTTCGGTTAGTAAAGTGGTTATTATTGTACCTTTTATAGTAATAGGTCAGGTGTTTGAATGCCTGTAGTGACATTTTTACTTTCATGAATTTTTTCCATTTAAATGAAGGGTATAATGATAATTTTGAAATCATCTTCTACTTCACGATATGGGTGAGTCTGAAACTCTAGCCACCGCACGGCGGATCTAAATAGTTTTGTCATTTTTTTCTCGTTTTCCTCATAGTTATACTTAAATCTATAGATCTGATTTGAAATAACTCATTTTTAACATTGAATTCTAAAATATACAACGTTCTTCAAAAATTCTGATTTCTTGGCCGAGTATACCAAAATCACCAAGGTACATCACCGCACAACGTCTTTTCACCGTTTACACGGCTGAACAGGGGATGAAACACATAGTTTTAAGTAACAGAGAATTATTAACGCGCTTTAATAATTACAGATTTTTGTTTAATAAGTAATTTGACGTAACTTAAATCAGGGGTTTCAAATCAAAGTTAACATAAAATACATGGTTTAATTTGGAGACATGATAGTTGTGTATTTGTTTTGATCTTTTTGGTACGTTCATGGTTTGATTGAGTCTTTTTCTAATTTTTTAAATGGGTGATTTACTCAACCACTCTAGAATTATAGGATAATGACTTAAATAGTCTAGAATTATCGAAAATGACTCAAATACTCTTCTTTTTTAATTGCTATTTTGCCCTTTTGAGATGTGTAAACAAAAATGTAATAACGAAAATACCATTAATGAATTTTGTCATGTCAGTGCGTGCCAATCCTGTAGATCTGCCTCAACGTCAGCATAAACTCAACCATTCTCAACCAAGATCCACCAAAGTTAAACACACCACAGTTCACCTTCACAAAACATTGTCAAATTAAAGACATACTAAATTTCTGTAATTAGGAAGTCATTTTGTTAAACACTAAATATTTGAGGTTTTTTCTGTTTGGTAGATTTTGGTAGAGTTTAGTGGAGTTTGGTAAAGTTTGGTGGAGTTAGCAATGCTAGTGTAGTAGAGTTTGGTAAAGTTTGGTTGAGCTCATCTATCGTGTGGTAGAGTCATATGGTAGAGTTTGGTACAATTTTGTTTGATAGTGTGGTAGAGTTTGGTAGAGTTAGTTACGTTAGTGTGGTAAAGTTTGGCGGAGATGACTCATTTAATCTAGTTTTAGAGTGACAATTTTATCCCTTAATTATTGCATCACCTACCTTCTTTCTCACTAACTCGATGCAGCCAACACCATTGAAGCACAAAGCGCCATTGTTGCTTTACCTTATTCCTTATCTTTTGAGCTTCTTTTTCTTGGTTTTGGATCTATGGACCAAATCGCGTTTGTCTATGGGAGTTGGAAATTTGACCAAAATCATTGGTTATTTCTAGTAGATACTTCTAATGATTGTAAAATCTTGGAATTGAGTGAAGATGTGCGTTATGATGAGTTTGTGAGGATGGTGCATGGAGATTTTAATTTAAATCAAGAGATCGACAAGGTAAAACTGCATTTCAAATGAACTCATGCATGAACTACCACAAGATACACCTCCTATCTCTGTGACGAACAAGAGGCAATTGTGTGGGTATGTGAAACAATTTTGAAAAGAGTCAATTCGTCTTTGGGTGGAGATTTCAAGGAGATCTCATGTTCCGGTGGAAGAATGTGAAAGATTTGTGCCTAAATGCGAGCCTTCTTTTGAACCATTTGGGTCAACATTTGGTAGAGTTAATTCAACGTGTGGTAGAGTTAAACAGACTTTCAAACAAGAAGATGAACACGTTGACTATGATGAGGAAGCAGAAATGAGATTCGACCACTGCGAGGATGTAGATGGTGCAAGCTTTGGTGATGAATACTTCATAAGTGTTCAGAGGAAGTGTAAAGAAGAAGATATACTTCCTCCTAAGAAAAGAGATTCGACATTTAATGATGAGTACTTAGACATCGAAATGAGGTCACTTCAATTAGGTGTTGGACAAATTTATCCCACAAAAGGCGATCTTGAGTCAAGGTTGAAGACATATTCTGTTTTACAAAGGTTTGACTTCGATGTCGTATCATCATCGAGGATGTTATTAGTTGTGAGATGTTGAGTTCCAAACTGCACCTGGAGAGTATGTGCTTCACGCCACGATCCCGAGAGTCTGTATTTCTATATCTGAATATGTTGTGGAAAACACACTTGCTCAGTTACATAGAGGTCATCTCGGGCACGTCAAGCAACGCATGATATTCTTGGTTGTTTATACGTGGACTTTGTTGGTGGGGTTAGGATTTCCATTCTTCCCACTCATGTTGCTGAATCGCTGAACAAACATTTTGGTTTGAAAGTACATTTCCTTCATGGTAGACGTTGGCATAGCTATAGTAGACTTTGGTAGACTATGGTAGACTTTGGTAGAGTTTGGTATAGACGCATGGTAGACTTTGGTAAAGTTTGGTGGAGTTAGTAACGCCAGTGTAGTAGAGTTTGGTAGAGTTATATGGCAGAGTTTGGTTGAGCTTGTCCACTATGTGGTAGACTTTGGTAGAGTTTTATTTGATAGTGTGGTAGAGTTTGGTGGAGTTAGCAACTCTAGACGTTAGTATTAGTAGACATTGGTAGACACATGGTAGACGCATGGTAGATTTTAGTATAGACGCATGCTATAGTTTGGTTGAGCTTGATTTAGTTAGGTTTGATATACGTTACTAGAATTTGGTTGACTTTTAACTTTGCCTCTTTTGTGAACTTTGTACAGATGAAGTATAGGAAGGCACATCGTACTTTAACGGAAGCTCGGTCTCTAGTTACAAGAACTTCAGAAAATAGTTTTAAAGAACTTTCCTCATATTTGTATATGATTAGATGAGCAAATTCGGGAACACTTATCAAGCTGGAAGCAGATGGAGATGATAGGTTCAAGTTTCTATTCCTTGCATCCGATGCAAGCATCAGAGGATTTTCGTATATGAGGAAGATTGTTGTTGTGGATGGAACGTTGTCACAAGGAAAATATAAAGAGACTTTTCTCACAGCAACAATACAAGATGAGAATTTCAACATTTTCTCTATGGCTTTTGGTGTTGTTGATGCCAGAAATGATGAATCTTGGGAACAGTTTTTTAGACAACTCAACTGTGTCATTCTCGATGATCAAAAATTGGCCATCATTTCAGATATGCATATATCAATACCCAACGCAATAACAAAGGTGTATCCGCTTGCCGCTCATGGGGTTTGCACTTACCATCTACGGAAAATATTTTGTCCAATTTCAAAGGAGGAGAGTCGTTTAAGCTGTTTAAGAAGGCTACAACTGCATATAGGCGTGACGAGTTTAATGCAATCTTTGGCCAAACAGAGAGACTAGATCGAAGGCTATATGAGTATTTGCTAAGGGCCGATGTTCGTTTTTGGAGTCGCTCACATTTCCCAGGGAATAGATACAAATTATAGATGCCATTTGGGCAATGTTAACAAGGTGGTTCACAAAGAGGAGGGCAAATGCAGCGGCAACAACAACCATTATCACTACAACAATCAAAAAACTTCTCTAGGTATGGCTTGGTAGAGTTTGGTGGAGTTTAGTAGATCTTGGGTATCTTTGTAGTAGAGTTTGGTAGAGTTTAGTAGATCTTGGATGCAATGTAGTAGAGTTTAGTATAGTTTGGTGGAGTTTTGTAGATCTTAGATGCAACGTAGTAGAGTTTGATATGGTAGATTTTAGTGGAGTTTAGTAGATTTTGGATGCAATGTAGTATAGTTTGGTAGAGTTTGAGTTTGATGGAGTTTGGTAGATGATAAATAGGGTTTTGCCGTTTGTATCTAACAAATCATGTAGTGTGATAAGTTGTGGGTGAGATGTCGCACCAATACTCAGAATAGTCTACTAGCAACCTATCTATGAACACACCTTAGCTCAAGTCAAATCTAAAGCAATCTGTCACAATGCTAAAGAGTAAAATGGATAACTTCAAGAAAATGGGCACAAAAGACAAAATAGACTAGAGGACAAAGCAAAATCAGAACATGAACAGTGAACAGAGAATTGAATATAAAGCAGAGCACACATTGAAATGGGTTTCAATCTAGATGAGAAAGAAGGATCTAAAGCATTGGGTGATGGATCAGCGATGAACTCGGCGATCCCTGATATACCTCTTTTTTACTAGTTTTGAGCTCATTAACATGCCTACTTTTAGAGTTTCTGTCTGTATTTTGTGTCACTTTTAGGTGGAAAATGTAGAACTTGGATCACTGGCATTGGAGTCTCATTTGGACAGTTTTGGAGCATTACGTGAAGTTTCATGAAAAGGGGCTATGATCGACTGATCAACATCTTGAGCGATCGATCAAGCCTTCTTGCCAGAACATCGCTCGACCTCACAATTGACCTGATGCGTTGGAGATCGATCACACAATTCCAAGATCGATCGATCAACTACATGATCGATCGATCAATGAGCTACGAAGCAAATACCTAATTTTCTATTTTTGCACCTAAATCTTAGGATATATAAATACTTCTGTTTTCTATTTCTTTTGGGATATCGACCATTATTTAGAGAGAACTTTTGAGTTATTTTGTAAGCCAGAGAGAGAGAGAGGAATTCAGCATTGAGAAGAATCTCTATCCTTCTATTTCATATTTTTGTGTAATTCAAGTTTATTTCCATTATGTCTTTGGTTTCTATTTTGATTAGGTCAATCAGGTTTAGGATTTCCAGGGATTTAGGAATCAATGATTAGGTACAAATAGAAACGAATCTAGTAAGAGTATTGTCCATCTAATCTTGTGCTTAATGGTTATAATAGCCTGATCAACTAATCTATGAACTTAGGTTGTTAGCTTTCCAAAATCTTGTTAAGAATCTGAACTAGGTTAGATGAGCAATCAATCCTTAACCGCGATAGCTGATGTTTAGGTTGATTTTGGATAGTTGAACCCACTTGTTTAATGCCTATTCATGATTTGGAACCAACAATAGTTAGGACCTCTAAATTGTCGAGTAGAGTCTCGAGTACTACAAGAGTATATTCGTTATACCTTTATGTTTAAGTCGAGAATTGACCTAAGTAATACTCTGAATAGTTTCCCTAGTTAGATTCCTACTTCCCGATGAATATCATATGAGTGGTGCTTATATTAATAAGTTTTACATCGTTTAAAGTTGCTTGTTTGTCTCTTGAATTTTGACTAGTATAGGTTGAGAATAAAGTTGATGATCAAAAGTGTAATACTTGGTTCGTTGAGGATTCGATCCCTATAGTACTACTACTTCATTGTTGTGCACTTGCAGTAGATTGCTTAGTGTTAAAATCTGACCACATCAATTTTTTGACGCCGTTGCCGGGGAACCAATTACCTTTTGATTAAGATTTGCTTTCAAGTCTATATTCTTTTTACTTACGTTTTTTTTTGTGTCTTGTTTTTGTTTTTGTTTCAGGTTTATGCATAGGAGAAGTCAAGGTTCAGATAATCTACTTGGTTTTGATAACGAAGAACTTGATAGAGTTGAAAGAGAAAATCATAGAAAAAAACCAATGAATCAAGAAAACCAATAGATTCCTCAGGACCGTGAGACAGCCTGCTGTTCAGAGGAACCAGAATGTTCAGCAAATGGTAGATCAGTTGCAGAGAGATATGGTTATGCGCAGGAGGCAGTAGGAACAGCCTCAACGCCTAGCTATAGGTTTATATGGTTTCACCTTACACATACTATCAGAATAGTCTGCCATTCGACCTCCACTTATCCAGAGGCAAGACTATGAGATCAAGCCTCAGCTGATTGGATTAGTGAAGAAATATGTCTTTAATGGTCTCCCGTGAGAGAATCCAATGGATCACATTGAGAACTTTGAAGATATGTGCAGTACCACGAGCTCGAATGGAGTCCCTGCAGACTATGTGAAGTGTAAGCTGTTTCACCATTCACTTTCTGACAAAGCTTTTAGATGGTTGTGATCTTTTACTCTAGGGTCATTAACCACGTGGGAAGAAGTTAGGACTGCCTTCTTGGATCAGTTCTATACTAATTCGAGGATTGAAGCATTAAGAAGCAAGATTTCAACATTTCAGCAACGTTCTGCTGAGTCTTTGAATGAAGCTTGGGAGAGATTCAAAGAGTACCAACGAGATTGCCCCCATCATTGTTATTCGATGAGCAGCTGCTCAACACTTTCTATGGAGAAATCGATTGGGAGTATAAGAACTCTTTGAATACTTCTTGCAATGGAGACTTCATGACAAACGCTAGGGATGAAGCCTTCACTTTCATCAATAACTTAGCTGCAAGTTCAGGGAATTGATGTGTGTGATTTTTGATGGTTTTAGAGTCTTATTTTAGGTTTTGTTGCATCCGTTTAGCTAGATTTTTCGTGTACTCAGATCCGTTTAGGTTAGTTTTGCACTTTTTGCATTTGCATTTGTTGTTTTGGAATTTATCTAGGTAAAGGAGCAAAAGGAGCAGAAAAGGAGCTAAAAATAGAGCTAAGAATGATTGGATCAGCTACTAGGAAAAAGAAGTCATGCAAACTCGGATCGCTGCCTCACAGATCGCAGGCGAGGACTGCTCAGAACGCTCAAGAAAAGACGCCTCAGTCACCAGCCTCAACCTATTTGCTGCGAGGAGAGACAAATCCATTACACTCGGATTATTTACTCGGCCTCAACTCCTGAGGACAAAGATCAGAACCACTTCTCGGTGCCCAAGCTTGCGCAAGGACCCCGAGGGCAAGATTTTTGGTTGACCGACTTAGGTCGGTTTGACCATTAGGGTTATGCAAATGACCATATGAATACCTCTTAATCACTATCTTATCATTTTATCTGTTATTTAGCCGAAAAAACTCTCTATTTTTGTTGTTGCTTTCTTTTATGCTTGTT
>OVBA01007781.1:0-12300 GCA_900406435.1 Lepidium aucheri | reverse complement strand
ACATGACTGAATTATGCATATAAACTAAAATTTGCTCAACAAAGCTATTTGGAAAAAGATTATATGTACTAATCGGGCGTAACCCGGTATAATCCCTAGTAAATGGTTATAGGAACTATAAATTGCATAAAGAATCTGAAAAAGAAAAAAAAAGAAAAAAAATGAAAAAGAGAAAGGCAAAACTTTAAAATTGTATGTAAATGTAAAAACCTGGGGAAAAAACCGAAAGAAAGTAAAATGATGAGAAAAAAAAAAGTAGACCAGATGTTGACAAAAGATATGGCGTCTCTGTTGTTAGAAGCGTCCTTCGTTCGTTTTATTAAAATGAATTTAATTTAACTTAGTTTTACGAGATCTCTCTCCGTTTTTCTACACCGAACTTGTCTCTCTTCGATAAATATATAAATATTTAAAAGAATATATAAAAGCTCTTATTCTTTTCTTATTTACTTTCAGAGAGAACAAGACAGATAGAGAGAGGGAGAGAGAGAGTCGAGCCATCGCATCGATGATGACGACGACTATGAGATGATCTGATTATATAGCTTTCATCTTCTATGGAGTTTCCATTATTTCCCACTTATTAGTCTCCTCTTGTATTTACTCTTTCTCAGATTTTTCTTTATCTCGGAGAAATATTCGATTTTTTCATATATTTACTATTATTATTATTATTACAATAACAATATTGTTCATTTTTCTCATATTGCGTCGCCGATTTGGGAGTGAGTGTTTCCGGTTATCCATGCTTGCTTTCTTAAGATTTTCCTCTGTTCAAATTACCGATTAGAGAGGATGTGGGTCTGAGGTATATCAACAACAATCATCTCTCTTTCTCCATTTCTTATTTTAAATTTTATTTTATAATTTCATGGATTTCCTGTTTTCTATATCTATCTCTGGTAAAGTTTTTCATTGATTTTCTTCTTTTGGTTTGTTTTGATTGATGATTTAGGTTTTAAACATTTACTGAAATCGATCCAGCTTCTTTCTTTCTGCTCTCTTTTACTGTTCACCGTACGGTGAATGAATTTTTGTCCGATTATTATTATTATTATTATTATTATTATTTATTTTTAACTTAGGTATAAATTAGTTTTGCGAGTAATCTAGTTTCTAGTTTCTTAATGGAAGATCACTTTAGATTTAGCTTTACCTGTAATGGGCGGCTTCTTTGTAGATTCTGTGCACTCCTATTTTTTGGGAAATTTTTGCTACATTTTTCTTTTAATATCTTTACTTGTTTATTTAACGTCTTGGAGCTGAATTCAGCTCAGTTGTTAAAGTTTTGTGTTCGGATCATTCATTCATTCTTTCATTGAATTGATTGCTTAATAAGTCAAACATGATAATTGATCGTCGGTGACTTTCTGGAATTATAAATTGTAGGTTTTAGTACTTTATTGATATGATTTTAAGGCTAATTCAGCGTAAATTGTGTGTGATTTTGGAGGAATAGGAATTCATTGTGAAAGCTTCTTGCCCTCAATGAGGGATCTAAGTGAAGATTCAAATAGTTGTAGCTGGTCAATGCTTTGTGGAGATAAAAATTTGCCATATGGGCAGCAATATCAGGATGGTTTCATGGCAAGAGCTGCAGTTGATTCTTACTCGGGGTACGAGAGAGATTTTTTGAAACAAACAATGCTTGAACACGAAGCTATATTTAAGAATCAGGTATTCTATGATTTTCCTGTTTCATTTTATGGTTTGGTTTTATTTGTCTACCATATTTGATGGACCTTTTTCTTGTTTTGTATTTTTGCAGGTTTATGAACTTTACCGTTTGTATAGAACACAGAAGAGCTTAATGGATGAAGTCAGGGGGAAGAGCTTTATTGACCACATGAACCAGTCTCAGCACACACCGGAAAGTGCAATTAAACTAGAGCTGCCTGGATTTCTCTTGGGAAACTCGATTTCTGGTGAAGGAAAAAGCTCTCAAGCTTGCACTGTTCCTATGCAGAATGGGATTAGTTCAAAAGATAAGGAGGTGTTAGAGATTAGACCTGTGAAGCTCAGGAGAATGATAATTGATCTTCAACTCCCAGCAGATGAGTATCTCGAGACAGATGGTGCAAATGCGAGTTGTCTTCCACATGAGCAGTCCAAAGCATGAAAAGAAATTGGTGGAAAGCTATTCTTTGAAAGAGGCAGTGCATCTCATCGTAATGATCCGTCTGGATCTTCTTTGGTTACCAAGAACGCAAATGGATTAACTGACTTCAATGTGCCAGTCCAATGCCATGAATGAGTACATGTTCCTTCTTCCATGGATATATATTCTCTTTATGGAAGAAACATTGTGCAAGGCCACTGGTTGGAAAAAAATACAAGTCAAAATGGACACAGGGTTCTAGAAGCAGGTGAGATTTTTCATTACCTGGCAAGTTACATCTTCTTCACTTTCATTTGGTTTCTCTACCCTTTGAACAATATTAAACTGTGGTTAAACTGTTTTGTGCGTCCTTTTGCACCTTTTTTTATGTGGGGACAGTTTGGCGAAGAGTTCTTATGATCGCAGAGTATGTCGTTCATAGTTTGGTTTGTAGATTGTATACTGATACAGTAGCTTCGTATGTGTTGCAATATTTGCTTATCCTCTAGTCTCTGATGTTTCTCTATGGTTGCATGGTTATAGGGCATGGAAAAGGCAGCTCAAGAGACAAGTTATGTCTGTCCCATGCGGTACAAGTTCTTTGTAATAATGCATTTCAACCTCTGGGCTGTCCTTCAACTGATCATAGGAAGTTACCGGACGAAAGGGCATCTTTTGAATGGGAGGCTCGTCAAAAGAATCTTGAAGTTTCTTATGACAGCCATGTGGAATCAAGTGTGGCATCAAATGATTCAAGCTTAAATCGTGGCTCCCATCCTGAATCTGTCAGACCTTGGAGCCATTGCATTCCATCATGGGAGAACCGAAGTAGCAGCTCAGTTCAGAAACCCTTGCCTCTTCAGACGAATCCATTCTTGAATTTTAATTCACAATCAAGAGCAGATTCAAGTTCTGAGATGAGAAGCCGTGATTTTAATGGGCTTTACCAAGGATTCTCTTCTGGGTCGAAAGAAAGTGCCTTTATTTTTCCATCAGAAAACCATCTTAACGACAGCCCAAAGAAGGCTGTTGCAAATAATTCTTTGAGTGAGGCTTTGAAGCATCGGAGTCTTGAAACCCTTCAAGGACCAACAACGCAGAAGTGCTCTGTTGGGTTGCCCTGGATAAAACCTAAGCCCCTTAACATAAATGGAATAACCAATGGTGGTTTGGATTTGAATACTTCTGCAGATATATTCATGGATGTAAGTAATGTGGGTGACAGCTCAAATAATGTATATCCCCACAATGGTTTGAGGTCTGTTTCTTCTTCTAGTAATGCCAACTTGGGACATGTTGAGATGGCCAAGTCAGAGTGTAGTGGAAAGATTCTTGGTTTCCCAATCCCTCGGAAGCATTCTTTTTGCGAGGAGTACCCTCCCTTACCCCTTCTTCCGTGTGTATCTCTAATCAACGCACAGAAGCAAACACCTTGGTGAAGAGAAACCTTGATATCAACCAGCCATGTATAGCCTCAATTTCGGAAGCTGTTGCTGTGGACAAGGAAGAAGGTGAAAAAGCTGTCACTAACAGGCAGTACATTGACTTAAATTTATGTGCTAACGAGCATGAATATTCGGGCTTGTGTTCTACTCCAAGAGTGGAGACAAGAGCAACNGGACCCCCCCCCCCCCCCGTACTCTTGAGAGTGAAGAAGAAGCGGATAAATTTCCAGAGAAGAGAGATGAAGACAGTTGGGGATCAGAGAAAGGTGAAGCTGGAGACTCCATGGATGAACTCATCAAGGCATCAGCAGAAGTTATAGTCACCTTCTCATTGTCTCACCATTGTTGTAATACTGATGAGGCTGTTTCCTCTTTGACTGATGCAGTTACTAATGACCCACTTTCTTGGTTTGTGAACACAATAGCTTCTTGTGGCAATGATTTAGAGAAAAAAATTGATGCTTGTATGAAAGCCAGAGATTGTGAAGGCTGCCCGGAAGAATGTTCTTCAGGGGAGTTTGATTATTTCGAGGCAATAATTCTGAACTTACCCGAGACCAAAAAAAAAGACTACATGCCAAAGCCTTTAGTCTCTGAATATCTGAAATTCGATGGGACAAGTTCTGTCGGCATTACAGCTAACCAACCAAGAAGAGGACAAACAAGACGAGGAAGACCAAGGCGAGACTTTCAAAGAGATATTCTCCCTGGGCTTGCTTCTTTGTCTAGGCTAGAAGTGACTGAAGATCTTCAAATGTTTCGAGGACTTATGAAAGGCACAGACTTCAATTGGAACTCAGGTGTAACCAGAAGGAGCTCAAACCGTGGCGGGTCTAGTCGAGGAAGAAAACGACTTGTCAGCAACATTAACAGAGCTTCGGTTTGCTCGTCTTTTGCACAGCCAATGAATGACAACAATGTACAAATGGTGGGGGCGGAAGATAGGAGCCTTACAGGATGGGGAAACGTAACCCGAAGACCAAAGCGACAAAGGTGCCCTGCAGGTATTCCCCCAACTGTAATCTTGACATAAATATTTTCTTGAAATAAACCTGAATTTCACAATTTGAGGAACATTATAGAGGGACAAAAAGTAACATGGAAAAAACTGATTCAGCAATTGATATTTTACTATTCTCAATCATCCCATGTTTGTGGGTTTGGTTGTCCTTTGTATATCTTATCCTCTCTTAGAAGGGCCAAAGAAAAGAAGAACATGATTGATTTGTATTAGGCTGGTTGGGTTTTTACAAAATCTGCATCTCTGTGTTCTATGCGGCTCTAAGAATCTGTGACATGCTCTTCAAGAGTTAGATTATGGAAACTCCTAAGAAGCCTGTAGATCTCCCCTTTTGGGAAACAGGATTCTTCCCCAGCTCCAAATCTGTAAACTTTTTGGTCAATCTCGATTGCGCTGTACCCTGGAACTTTCTTGAGATTCGAACTCTGTATTGCCAATCTCATTCTGCTGAATTCTTCCCAGTCCCCTTCTTCGGCATATATATTGGACAAGAGAGTGTGATATCCCAAATCGTCAGTAACAATTTTCGAAAGATCAATTTTTATGGCTTTGATGATATCCATTCTCTGATGGATTCTGCATCCATTGACCAGAGAACCCCAAATGGTAGCATCAGCTAGAAAAGGCATCTGCTTGATGGTTTTATATGCTTCTTTGAGATCACCAGAGCGGCTCAGAAGGTCAATGAAACAGGTAAATTGCTCCGAGTTTGGTAAGATGCCAAAACTTCTCATCAAGTTAAAGTAATACTTGCCTTCTTCAACGCTACCGGTGTGACTACAAGCAGATATAACGTTCATGAAGACAACCTCGTTAGGTTTCGTCCCCGATTTCAACATTTGATTGAAAGTTGATATGGCAGATCCTATCCCTCCGTGCATTCCATAGGCGTTGATCATACTGCTCCATGACACAATGCTCCTACTCGGCATTGCCCTGAATACGGTTTCAGCTCTGTTGAGATCTCCACATTTGGCATACATATCGATTAGAGCTGTATCAGTGAAAAGATCTTTTAAACCGTAAAGAATGAGCTTATGGTGAATCCATTTCGCTTTCTCCAGTGAACCTATGCTTGAGCACGCTTGAATAACCGCCAAAATTGTAACTTCATTCATCTGGAGACAGTTGCAATACATGTAGTCGAAAAGCTTAATCGCCTTTAAGGAGTTACCATTCTGTGAAAACCCACAGAGCATCGAGTTCCATGTCACAACACTTCTATGCTTAATTTGATCAAAAACCTTGGATGCTAAATCCACAAATCCGCTTTTAGAATACATATCTATCACTGAGTTCTGCACAAACTCGTCTGAAACATCCGTCCTTATAACATGTCCGTGAATCTGTTTTCCTAGCCGGACTAGACCAGCATTATCGCATGCTGAGATTGAGCTTGCCAAAGTGAATGAGTCCGGTCTTATTTGTTGTGTCACCATCAGTCTAAATAAGCACAATGCTTCAATCACCATACCGTTGTGTGCATATACCGATATAAGAGAGTTCCATGACACAATATTCCTATCACCAACCGCGCATAAAATTGCCTCGCAGTTACTTAGTTTCTCGCATTCAGTGTACAGCTCGATTAATGCCGGAGAAAGGAACTCGTACTTCGGATCCAGCTCTCGTCTAACAGCAAAACCATGAACTGACGTACCTTCTCTAATCAACCCTACCAATCCACAAGAGCTTAAAACGCTATAAAGGGTAACCAAATTGGGCTCAATTCCAGACTCTAACATCTCACTAAAACTTCTCAATGCCTTCTCAGAGAAGTCGCTGCGGTTATAACTAGAAATCATCGCTGTCCACGAAACAGCATTCTTCTTGACAATTTTCTCAAATAGTCTCTCCGAGCTAAACAAATCCCCACACTTACTGTACATTGTAAGCAGTGAATTATAGAGCGTTTCATCAAACTCAAACTCTTTCCTCATTATCTGGCCATGAACTGACCTAGCAATCTTCAAGCATCCAAGTTCAGCACATCCTTCTACCACGCCGATCATCGTCACAGCATCGGGCTCAACACCATTATCCACCATATACTTAAACATCCTCAAAGCTTCTGCCACCTCACCATTCTCGAGACAGCAAAAAACAAGAGTACTCCAAGCCACAAGGTCTCTGACAGGCATTCCATCGAATACCTTCGCTGCATCACCTAAATTTCCTGTTTGACCATACATACACAACAGAGACGTCTCTATCACAGCGTCCTCATTCACACCGCTCTTTATAATCCTCCCGTGAACTTTCTTACCACTCAGATGATCCCTTAAACCCGCACAAGCCCTTAAAACAGATGGAAACACGAACTTGCTGATCTGGGTCTTCTCCAAGACCAATCTGTTGTACAAATCAATGGCGTCGTCGAGTAATTGGCACCAGACGTTGCATTTGATGAGAACACCGTACATGAAGGAGTCAGGGTAAGGAAAAACTTCAAAGACAAGCCTTGACGAGTTGGGAGAACCCATAAAAGCGTATGATTCGATTAGCTTCGTCACAGGAAGAGGGTCGCTACGGAGACGACCGGTGACGAGGAGGTGAGCATGAAGCTGACTCACTGATCGTAAGTTCGAGCATAATCTAAACAATGGCATGTACTGCGTCATCTTCAGCTGATCGAGAATTTTGACAGAAGAGAGGAAGAAAAGAGAAGTCTTTGGCTTTCTTTTATTTTTCTGCTGAGAAAATGGATTATAAACAAGATTCAAACATAGATTACATTAGAAGGCTTCATTTGCTCCCAGCATCATCAACACAAAAGGGTAGCTAAAATTTGAGGAGATAAGCATAAAAGAATGAAGAAATATTGCACAAGCAAACATACAATTAAAGTATAACTTTTGATTTTCTTTCATGGCCGTTGATAGACGTATTTTGTTCTTGGGTCAACGATTAGACCTTTTCCTCCATTAACTTCAAGATCATGCCTGCAAATTTTCACACAAATAACCAGTAATTACCACAAATCCAGCACTGAACACACTTTAAAGAGTTCAAGAGTAGAGTGAACTTAACTGGAAAACAAAGTCTGGGATTGTCAGCTGCTCACGTGGAACGTATTTGAACAGCTGCAGAAGTCGATCCGCATATACAACTTTCTTCCAGACCTTTTCGGAATGTAGCAAGGGAAAACAGAGCAAATAAGACTTCTTAAAATGACTCAAGTTTGGGGGAAAGGCTGGGATTTTTCAGGGCTTTTACCACATTATCCACGAACAATTGCATAGTGAAGATTGTAGCCTTCAAGTGGAAAGTTGGATGAAGAACATAGATTGCCTGAAGGTTACGTTGGTGTTTGCGACCAAGTATCTGTTGTAATCTTTTCATCCATCCCAAGTCTGGTTGGCTGCTTTTATTAACATGGCAAATCCAAACCCGAAAGAGCAAAGATTGTTATTGAAGTTTATAGAGCACAGTGGTCTTTTTCCACTAAACAAGACTAAGAATTATCTTACACTTGTAAAGATGCTGCAGAATGAAAATAGACAATCGAGTAAGGCTTTTGTATCACAGGTTCAAATTCCTGTACATTTTTACCAGTTGCAGTATAGTCAGACACCAAATATAGTAAAAAGAAAATCAATACAAGAAATGGTATTCAGAAGACAGAACTGGAGTATTGCAGTACGTTGGAAAACTATATAACGTACTTACCTTTACAACATAGAGTACAAAACGCTCCAAATCAAGACATCGTAGCAAAAAGTGAGCTCCTACAACAACCATTACAGGACGACCCTCGGTGTCAACACCACCACGGTAGCTGAAGAAAGAAAACAGAAAGGGCTTCGTCAATGTCTGCGTACCCAGTAGTCATTGACTTAAGGGCTTAAAAAGTGAACTTATGTAAACCAAAGAGAGATAAAGAAAACCAAGGACCTAGGAACCATACACAATTTTCATCTCTGCAATTTCAGAAAGGTTGAGAGAATTCGCTTTTGCTAGGTATCGGGAATGAAGTGAGTATTCCTCTGCAGCAGAGAGAGGAGGTCCTCCTAGATCACCAAATCCTAGCAGTTTAACAAAATTAAATCCACTTTGTGCTTGTGCAGTCTTCTCCCACTGTTCTTTGCGCCTTTCATCTGGATCTTTAATCAAGGACATGAAGGCAGGATCCAAATATGAATCGAGATGATTCGAGTTCCTGAAATATATAGCTATCAATCAAGTGCAAAGTGGTGATAAGAAAAATTTTAGAGACTGAGCAGTCAGAGTTCACCAACCTTCGCAACAAAGTAAGATCAGTAGCAGGGCGCTCGACTGGTGTTGGAAAAGATCTGGGTGAAGGTTTATTTGGAAGCGCCTGTATTCTGATTTTACGTTCGTCTATAACCGTCTCACCATTTTCATCCCCAACATCAGCAGGGAGCTTTGAGATGGCAACCTCTTCCTCGTGTTCATCTCGAGGCAAGTAAAGTGGAAGTAATCTACATTTAGAGAGTCAAATATTAGCGACACTGTTTAGCATGTATAGAAAATTTTGGTATGTCTACATTATATCCATTGGCAACAGTCCGAAACAATTACATGCTATGGTCTTTATGTCAGTAATTATGAAAGCAAAGGTTCTCAAAACTGAAAGTGAGCAAATAATTTACAAGGAGAACATATAATAGGTAAAGGTTGTAAACCAGCTGCAGAAAAACTAAGATACCGTTTGTATATCTCCGTATCAGAGGATGTGGTCGTACAAAAAACAACGGCACTGATCTTATCCTTTTGCTTCTCTAGAAAGCGACGCACAGTTCCTAAATCCACACAACACACGAGTTGGAAACAAAAAAAAAAAATTAATCCAAAGCAAAGAGACTGTTCAAGAACTATCTTACTTATGGCAACATGAGCAGCTGGTTCTCTGGGATAGTTTTTGGCATCTGTGTATATACAGCCCATAGCAATACTACAATGAGATATGCAAACAAGAATCAAGTTTTTGAGTTTAGGAAACAAGTAAAACACACAAAATTACTAAATAATTTGATTGTTGCAAATAAAATAAGAAAATACTAAAGAATTTTACTTCACACACCTTTGAAGCCCGTTATCTATGAGAAGCTCCAGACAAGATCTATAGCAGTGACTTAGAGCATTCTCAGCAGCTGTGTGATACTTTACTGCATACTTGGGTCCTACTGTATGGATAACCCTCCTGAGTAAGAAACAAAACACATTTTTAGGAGTTGGGGATTCAGGCACAAACCTATTCCATAGTCCAAATTAAAGTCGCACAGTTTGATATTTAAGAAATAACATGCCGGTCCTCCTTAACAACGAAAATTCCTCAGAAATTATAGGATGTAGTACCTCGATGGTAGATCATAGGCATTTGTTACTTTTGCCATCCCCGTCCGGCATCCACCCTGTCAATAAAGAAAGAATAGGCAATAAATCCTCTTCCGTGAAAACCATCTAAGAAACCGAATAAAGCCTGTAAAACTCTATTCTAGGAAATAGAGAAGGAAATAAGTTTGTACCAAAGTAGCACATTGCTCTGCAAGGCCAGGTCCAGCAGCCACATGTAGACCAGGACTGCTATGCGCCTCGTCCAAGTTCTGTTCTCCAATGCCAAGAAATTAAACCATATAAGAAATGCAAAAAGCAATAACAATACCTGAGATCAGCTTACCTCATTTGTTGAATTCACCACAGCATCAACCTCAAGGTTCCACGGTTCCCCTCTCCACAGGTATATTCTAGAGTTTATCTCGTGATCAACTGGAAACTTAGATACCATCCCATTGCCACTGCTTCCTGCTTCAGAAGAAGACGAAGCCAAAGGGTTTGCGTAGCGCGGGTTAGAATGTGCTGGATCTCCTGTTTCACCCTCCAAAGATGACCTCTGTTCAACATCACTCCACCGTGGAATCTGATCCAAAGTCACTACGTAATCACCACTCTCAGATGGAATTCCACCACAAGAAGTTGTCGCCGTGGGAAGGGCCTCATACATCATTGTATATCAAACCAGAACCCCCTTCTCACCCCCCTAAAGAAAGAGGATTGCTTGGGGCAGATAAAAGTACTCTATGACAAAATAGTGCCCCGGATTTGTATGTTCCTCTTAAAGCTTAATCACTAGAAATGGGAGACACAAAAAATGTATCAAGGAACAAGCTTTGCAAGAAGGAAAAAGAATGAAATTCAGTCAGCAAGTTGGGATATTTAGCAATGCTCAAGTACAATTACGTGGACGAGCCTCGCAATTGGATAAACAGATAATACTAACGCGATAAAAAAACCTAACTATTCCAAATCAACCATAGTCTACAAGATCAAAATCAGTCCTAATCCCCAGAAACGAAACTGCCAGAAAGTGTTACAAAAACAAAAACAATTGAAAAGAGAGAATTCAGATATCGACGATAATACTAATCTAAAACGTTGAGCTTTTTCACAGAATCGACAGAAACTTTTGTTAGAAAAACATAGGAAAGCAAAAGGTCGTGAGGGTGAGATTCATCTGAAACTGAGAAATAGATAGAAAAGGGAATCAGAAAATAACCCTAACCCGAATTGTTACTTCATGTCGCGAGAGGGAGGAAAACAGAATGTTTTCTACAGTGACAGATGATGGGATCGATGAAGTAGCGAAACCATCAACCAGCTATGAAATTGAGTTGTCGCTTACAGGAGGAATATACCTTACAGCTCGAATCCTCTCAGTCACCAAGAGGGTTTGACGATCTACCAGAACGAGAACTATAAAAAATGTAGAACCTTAAAAGGAAACTGCGGACTAACAGTGAATGAATTGCCGCACAGTGTGCTAATCAGAGTCGAGATTCAGCAATCTCTCTCCTTAACTCGAATTATCACCCGCAGTGTGGCGGTTTTCAGTAACAATCGAATCCCAGGATGAAACTGATATCGTTTTAATTTCACAGCACTTGAAATCAAAACCGGCGAACGAAAACTCTATGTATATTCTCGAGTACTTACTTTTTGCAGGGAATTGAATATCGGAATTTTAGAATCAGAAGCAGAGAAAGGATTAACTTTTAACGTATGCAGTCGAGTTAGTATATATAGACAGAGGAGACTTCGAGCTCAAGGTTTGAAACCGTCAAAGTCATCCGTGAGTTGAGGAAGTGGGAAGTGGGTACGCAAAAATAGGAATTCAAGTTTGAAGTTTGAATTAACTCGGTCTTCGTTGAAGAAGAAAATATCTTCTTCACTTAACCGGTCAAACAATTCAATTTAATTAAACCAATTAAATTAAACCAAACTAAACCAAACCAAACCAAAATTTATTTTAAATTTTAGTTTAAAAATTTTTCCCAAAAAAATTAATCGCGCGAGGAGACACCCAAGACCCAAGATCCAAGGCCGAGCCCGGCCCGACCCGGCTCGGCTCGGCGGCGGCGCGCGCGTGGTCTTTCCATCCTCTCTCACACACTCCATAGTGGATGTTAGTCATTTGAACAAAGACATTAATATGTACTACTCACTTTTATTCCAAAGTTCCAATGTGAGATTTTTGACATGTTTTTTCATTAAAACAATCAAAACCCATACAATTTAGGCCCATTTATATTCATACTCAACATTCACTTTTGAGGTCCANATAGAAATTACTCTAGACATATGCAGACTCGATATAAAACTATACTCTAAACTATCTAAACTTTGACAGACTTGACTAGACTAGACACAAATTTGACTAGACTAGTCAGACTTTCGAGAGTATAAGCAAAAATGTAGTTGTATCTGATAGGTTGCAT
>OVBA01007780.1:0-13806 GCA_900406435.1 Lepidium aucheri | reverse complement strand
AACTGAATCTGTTAGACACTGTCCAAGAAGACTTCTTGCTCTCTTGTCCTTCGATTCCCATTTAGGATCCTTTGAACCTGTGATTGTTTTCTCAACCTTTATATCTTTTCCTGAATCTTTTTCAGTAACAGTTGCTTCTCCTGCAATCTGTATTTCTTCACAGTCTTCTTCCAGTACTGACAATAAGCCTTGAATCTCGAATTGACCCAACATTCGATACTTCCATAACCCAAAATCACCCTTCCCATCAAACCTCTCGACTTCAAACTTTCCTAGTGTTGGTTCCATTTTCTTTTGTCTTGAAACAACCTTGATTTACTACCTGCAGAATAATAAACCTCGATCTAATTTGTTCCTATAACCCTGAGAAAATAGTTGAACCAACTTCAATCAAAGTTCCTTCTGGAGATCTGATCAACCTTTTACTTTGTGATTTGTAGGTTTTCAATGGATGTTGATTTCCCGCGTATTATCTGAGTAGACTTGTCTCCAGATTAAGATTTTCTTACTCTGTTCTATCTTCTTCGATCCGGTAAGAATCTATGATCTTTCAGTCTTCCTCCAATAGAAGAATCTAGCTACCTTCAATTTTTAACTCCCGATTCTTAATCTTCCAGGTCGCTAGCTCAACCTGAGCTCTGATACCACTTATAGAAGAATCGATGCCGGAATGATTTGATTTAGATGAAGATTGTTCTCGGTCTAAGGAAGAAGAAGAAGAGAGGTAAGAACTTTAGACACAGAATTATAGAGTCCCCCAGAGAACTGGGTACATCTCTCTTCGGATTGAGATCCGGAATCCACTAGTTATCTATCTTGCTCTGTTTTCAGGTACAAAAAATGAGTTTGTTACAGAGAGATTGCGGAAGATGAAGATGGTCAACGTATTTATATCGTTGACCTAGATGGGCTACAAATGAAAAGGGTCTAGCTCGACCTGCTTCCATCTTCTGTAAACTTTCTTGGGCTGGATATGTCTCGGCCCACTTGAATAGGTTTAGACAAAACCCTCACAGCGATCTATCTCAAAACAAATGCGGCATAGCTTTAGTTTATTTTGTTGAGAACTTGTGATTGTTGATTATGGATCAAACCGATCGAACCACAACCGGAACTTATAAAGAATTTTGGATGTATCAATACGAAACCATATGACCGTTGGACTAGAAAAGCCCATGTCCTAGCCCAAACCTTTATGTTTAGTTTAGGAGTACAAATAATTTAGGGTCCAATTTGGGATCTCAAATCAAATTTTATTCAATTTCCGCACAAACACTTTTATGCATAAATAAATCTTAGTGTTCCATACGTGACACTAAGATCCTTTTTCTTTTTATATGAACTAAAATGGGTGACAATATGGAACTGAAACGAGTGACAATATAATTTGGCTAGCTTTAATACCTTAATAGTTAGTACTAAATCATAATATAATTTCAAAGTGAAAACTAAGTTAGCATAGAAACGAATGTGTTCTGTAAAGTAGTTGAATGTTTTTTTTCTATTGGATTTAGATTTGAGTTAATCGCTATACTCCATACAAAAGAGTTTAAACTATAAATTGAACTTTATCATCCAACAATTACTTACAAGAAAAAACGCTAAACTAACATAGTATATAAATGACCTTGAAATGAATTAGTCCACTATTGGCAATGATAACTCAACAGGAAACTCATAATAATAAATAATCCATAAGGTTTAAAACCAAACGCATTGCAAGTGGCATTTAGTCCAGTGGCAGGAGTAAGTCCACTAAATGGTATGCGCACTTGCACATCCTGGAATCGAGTTATGCCGCCTATATTATGCAGGAACTTGACTAATGGATCAGCCAATTGTAGTCCAATATTGTTGAAAAAAAAAAACCAAACGCATTCATAGCAAATATACATTGAACTGTACTTTAAATTTATATAGATTTAGTAAGTGATATTGTCCAAGATAGTAAATATAAATAGTGAGCTATATAGATGGAGTGGAGAGTTATACAATGGATCGTACTCAAAACAGCTTGAAGTTCATGGGCAATACAGAAAATGTCTAATGTTCTTCTTACACTTAGGCCCATTCTGACTTATTTACTTGCTCTTCTTTTAATTTTCCAAAAGAGATAAAAGTATTTTGTTTGTTTGTTTGTCTGAGGAAATGTTTAGTAGTTTCATGGTCACAAGACCCACCTGTGTTACTACTTCATTCAGCACTGTATGGTCTTTTTCCTAAAGTCATCAAATTTTAAATATATATAAAAAAAAACAATAAAGCCAATGAAGACTTTGAAGTGTTACGAGAACCTAACTTTGAAAACATTATTGCTATTCACACCACATCTCTATTACTTTTTTGACTTTTCTTTTAATTTTTTTAAATTTCAAAACCACAAAAAGTTTATTTTTTATAGTTAAAAAATAAAGTTTAGATTTTTATTACAAGGAAAAAGGTATTTTACAAAACTCTTTTTGGTTGTGGAATATGTTCTGCAAATAGTTATATTTACATACATAAAAAAGAGAAGCATTTGTCATCTAATACTTAATATATATATACATATAACGAATTTAGGTACGACATCATCAGAAAATCCGGACTGAATTTTAGTGGGTAAGATTTCCAATAAAAATACACGAATAATAATATTTTCACCGAAATGTGAAAAAAGAAGAAAAAGAAAAATCTTTAAAATTAGGATATTATTATTTATGAAAAGAAAAAGAAAAAAAAATGGGTCAACCTCAGTTGCACCACTAATAGTGGAAGTGGGCCCGCAATTTGAACTCTCTGCACATGAAAATTCTCTTCCTTTTAGAGAGAGAAAGAGAGTCGAAAGATTGAGTCAAGCTTAATTTAATTTAATTAGTCATCAAAGACTATTCAATAACAATTAATTATTAATTAAGTATTTAATGCTTCTATAGACCACGTCTCTTTCTGCAACCAATTAAATCACCGATTTTTGAAAGTTTCAAACAAAACCTAATTAAAAAAAACTTTGACTAAGAAATATTCAGAAAATACAAACTATATATAAAAAAAAACAGATGGGACCATTATATATATGCCCATTACCTCGATCCATATTCCACTCTCAATTTAAAACTTTTGACTCAAGATATTATTATACACAATAATGACCAAAACTAAGTTTTACTCAAACGCAACGAAATTATATTATTGTTACAGTTGATTGATTAGGCTTTGGTAAAAGAGGTCAAATCAGAAAGTGATAATGAAAATGAAAACAGAAGAGTCAAAAGATTCTTCACCTCTTAATTAAAACTCTCTCTTTAGACAGCTAAGCCCCACTCTTTCTGTTTCTTCTATCCAATTTCTACTCTTTTTTTTCAATTTGTGTTCTCCTTTTTCTAAGGATATAAAGAAGAAGAATAGTATTTATTATCATTGAATATAAAAATTGTTTGTTTTTTTCCACTCACTTTCCCTTGTGACCCCTTTCCTTTCATCAATCCTTTAGCAAAAGAAAGGTTGGACCATTTTGGTTCTCTTTTAGACCAATCTCATTCATCATTTCTTTACTGACAAAACAATGCAACTCATTCTGATTTTAGACCAATTCAAATAGTTGAATTTAACAAAACAGTTTGATCATTTCAGTTGATTTGTTGTACTATTCAAATTTGTATCTTTTGTTCATTCAAATCTCTTCATCAATAATGAAGTATGAAAGCAACCAAATTAAAACCATATAGATAGAGAGATTTAATACAATTGAAGCGAAGATATGAAATCACGAATTGGCATTACAAATGATCTCGTATTAAATTCTCATCGAGATTCAACTCAATTCCCATTTTATAATATGTAATTAAGGATCACAACTGATTAAAGATAGTAAAAAAAAAATAATTGACTAGAATAAAAATTAGGGTTTTCAAGAAGAAGAAGAAGCTGATGAAGAACCTGAAACTCGAGGAGATGTAACAGGGAAGAGAGGAAGAAGTCGAGGCTCTGGATCCATTGGAGTAGTCACTGGAGATGGATGCAAATAAAAGCCTTTCTCTTTCATCGCTTTCTCTTCTGCTGCAAGCTCCTCAGGGCTCTGATTTGATGACCCGGATCGATCAAACGGGTCGGGTATCAGAGGTGTAACCGGGCTGAGTACGAGAGATGGGAAATCGAGAATGCTTGGAGAGAGGATCTCGGGTTTCCGGGGCGAGAAAGCGGAATTAACCGGGTTAAAAACCGGGTTTAACGGGTTGATTTTGAGATTCTTCATCGAATTACGACGCTCGTAGAGACGAAATCCTGATGAAGAAGAAGACTGTTTCTTGTTTGGTACGGCTTTGATTGGTGGGATGGAGAAGGAAGAAGGAGTGGATCTTGGGTCGGGTTGATGGGTCGGGTTTGGTTTAAGAGATGAAGCATGTTTGGGTCTCTCGGAGGATCCGGTTAGCATCTGAACGACTTGCTTGAATGAAGAAGTATCAGCTTGTACAAAAGTTGTCGGGTATGGGTTACCGGATTCGGATCTTGTAGTAACTTGTCGGGTCGGAGTTGTGGGTGGTTTGTTACTCTCACTGCTACTACTCATACTGCAGCTACTTGTATGGCCTCTCGGCGACGGAATCAGATTCATCGCTTCTCTGTATCTCGGTGAATTCTCCATTTTCAGAGAGAGCTTTTGAGAGAGAGAGAGAGAGAAATTGTGTTTTTTTTTTCTTGCTTAAGCTTTTGTTTTTGTATTTGGTTCGGTTAGAAAATTGTTTTCGGTGGGCGCTATTGGCTCTTTCTTTTATTTTTTATTTTTTATTTTTTAATAATATTAAATTTATAGGTATTTTATTCTGGCGAGTGATATTCACGCGCCGTCGTATTTTCCTTTCATTTGGTTTCTGAGTCTTCGCAACAAATGATGATAAGTCCAAACAATTAATGTAATTTCCCTAAACAACATTTAATTTCATTAGAGGAAAATCGTTGAACTCAATAGGCAATCATGTTTTAGATGAGTGGGACATTTTGTGACCTTTTGGTCAAATATAATAAATATTACTTGAAATGATATTTAGGTCAAGTTGATGTATATACGTGTCCAAATATCAATGCTTTTCTTGGAAACAAATCTAATAATCATTAGGTTTGACTAAGTAGTTCACAAATCTAAACATATCCATAATCTTGTTATTTTATTAAGGAACATTGGGCTTCTATATTCATTGGGCTTTTTTAATCTTTGTAAGGTTCTAAGTTGTTGCCGAAAAAGTGTGAGTTAAGAAACACACTTTCCATTGAGTGTTCATTTGTTTGGCCCATGTCTCATGTAGTTTGGTTTTTTCCATATTACCTTGGGTCTTACCAAACTAGTTTTTCAACAAATTTGGATACATGGTAGTGTTTTAATATGAAAAATTGCAATTTGCTCTATATTTTATAAATTTTAAGTTTTAAATGCATTCTGCCAAGTTGCTCTCAGTCTGGTAATTAGGATGATACATCTAATGATTTGGCATCATAGTTTGATTTCTGCCCACTATATTATGATAGCTTAAAAAAGGATTTTTAGGTGTGGGTTTTAGGCTATGGATCAGATCTTATCGATCCAATTGTTGACAAAACAAAATTAATGCATTCTTAGATTTAATTGATTATTAAAGATTTTATATGATCTAAATTTGTAGGCTGAGTCATTGATTAAATGCATAATGGAATTTGATGTAACTTCTTACAAACTTTAAATTTCATTTAATGAGATATATATTCCCTCCGTTTTGGTTTAAGTGGTGTTTAAGGTTATGACACATAAATTAAGATATCTTATAAAATATCTATTATAACCTTATTGATTATTATTTATTCATTATTTTACTAATTAAGAAAATTATGGTAGTTCACTACTAAATTTCAAAAGTCGTTGATCCCAAATCACACTAATCCCAATGAGTCCCAAAAATTATAGTTTCCATGACGAAGACAAAATTTTATGTATGCATAAATGGTCAATTTATTTTGTTTAGTCAAATTTTCTTTCAATGATTTGAAGATGCTTAACACACGTACAAAACAAATTTCATGTTAACAAAGATATTAAAATTTTAAATATGGAGCCAAATAAAAGAGACTAAGAACTTTATCAAAATTCAAAATGTTGTATTGGAGCCAAACTTAAAATTGATTAGGCTTATATATAATGACCCATAAACTAACAAATGAAACCATAATTTCATTCATGAATCCTAATTTTGATTTGAATCTTCCAGCTATAAACGATGATAGAGAGTTGTTTGATTTAAAGGAAGTACCACGGAATGAAGAAAGTTTCAATACTCAGAATGGTGATTTTCCATTCAATAATAATCCAACCCATGACAAAGATTTTCTTCCAGAAGTGTATCCAGGTATATGTTATGTTTGTTTTTTAAGTGTTTATATTGATTTCTTGCTTTAGAAATT
This sequence comes from Lepidium aucheri, assembly GCA_900406435.1. NCBI lineage: Eukaryota > Viridiplantae > Streptophyta > Magnoliopsida > Brassicales > Brassicaceae > Lepidium > Lepidium aucheri. The sequence continues at coordinate 7,398 of OVBA01007780.1, read as the reverse complement.
GTAGTGTTGTGACTTGCTTTTTCATGTTTACTTGACCATAGTGTAATTTTCTTTAACAAAACTTTTACTCTTTTAAAAGATATGTCATTCATATGTTTGAGGTGTTCAATTTGCCCATTGCTAAATTATTATTATAATATACGGAGATTGATCAAGTTGAACTACATGGATTCAAGAGAAATCTCAAAAACACTAAGTGATGGGCTATATATAATGCTTTGCTAGAGAGAAGTAATAATGGGGATTTAAAAGAGCATCATACTCAAGAAGTCTCTGATTTGTTTTTGGTACCTATCCTAACAGTACAATGTACATGGAGACGAGGAAAAGAAAATTTGGATCTTGGAATTGTTAAGTTTCCCACAAAAGATCAGGGAATTGTGGACGCAAGAAAATCTCACTTGATTTGAATCAAGTTGCTAATACTCCGCTCCAAAAAAGAACAACTCTTCGGTCTCTTTCACTAGATGTGGATATGAGTACTACGACGTTACATAGACGTGTCAAAGAAGGTACGATTCGACGTCATACTAATTCTATCAAACCAACCTTAACGGATGAGAATATGAAAGCTAGGCTAAAAATTTGCTTCTCTATGGTAGATAAAGATACTTTGATCAATGAACCAAAATTCATTGATATGTACAATATTGTACATATTGATGAGAAGTGGTTTTACATGACAAAGAAATCAGAAAATATTATCTACTTCCTACGGAAAATGAGCCACATCGTACGTGTCAAAGTAAGAACTATATTGGGAAAGTGATGTTTTTGGCTGCAATGACTAGACCAAGATTTGACGAAGAAGGAAATGAAATATTTTCTGGAAAGATGGGAGTATTTCTATTTGTTACTTTGGAACAAGCTAAAAGAAGAAGCAAGCATAGAAATGCTGGAACTTTAGAGTTAAAAGCATCGATTTCTGTGAAAAGAGAAGATATAAAAGCATGTCTAATTGAAAAAAAATCATTCTGAGCATTCAAGAAAGATGGCCAAGCAAAGATCGGGGGGGGAAACTATCTTTATTCATCAAGACAATGCAAAGCCACATGTTAAATGTGATGATAAGGACTTTCAAGAAGCCGCAACAAAGAATGGTTTTGATATCCGTTTGATGTGTCAACCACCAAATTCACCGGATCTAAACATTTTGGATCTTGGATTTTTAATGCCATTCAATCGCTACAACACAAGAAAAGTCCCAAAACCATAGGCTATCTTGTTCATGTCGTACAAGAATCATATGATGACTACTCCACAACAAAAGTAAATTATATTCTTTTGACCCTTCAATCATGTATGATAGAAACCATAAAAATTAGAGGGTTAAATAAATATAAAATACCACATGAAAAAATCTACAACTAAGTTGTGATGTTTCATAAGTACAAAGTGTGATGAACATTTAGGTTCAGCTTTGGAGAATCAGAATTTGAAGGGATTTATATTTTTATTTGTTCAGTTTTCTTAATGTATTTTTTCAGTTATTTCATTATATTGCATTGACATTTGATGTTTCAGGGACAAGGTATGAATGATCAAACAATAAAAGACTTACTCATACGGTTGTTTCAAATACTATAAAATCATTAAATAATAATTCAGAAAAAAAATTAAGCAATGTTATAAGAAAGAAATGTGAAATTATATTTGAAATATAGTACTATCAAATCATCGCATGATCTAACTTTAGAAAAATTTTGGAGCTTGAATTTTCAACATAGTGAGTATAAGTTCTTCAATTTTTTTGTCCGAATGAAGCTCCCCCTCGTCATATAAATCTTATTCAAATCAAAGTTATGATTGACACGAAACTGAATCTTGTAAACCGGTAGATCATTCTTCTCTTTGCTCTCTTCTTTTTCCATTTTGATTTTATATATTAACTGAATTGATCAAGGATGAATGTTATAGTTAGATTATATAATGGATTCTCCAGATGTTTATTTAATTTCCTTAAAAAATAAAGAGTTATGAAAAGATAAATTTTCATTCCAAAGCCATAAAGACATGTTACTTATTGTAGAAATTTTGACCAAATGTTATCGTAAAATTACAAGAACTAAAGAGGAAAAATATGTTGATTTTTGTATTGGTAAGTGAGAACATCACTTATATGAAAACAAAAAAATTTCCCTAAAATATCTTTTAAACTGAAACGGAATGAGTATTATATATGTCATTAATTAGCAATATGTACTAGTATTGCACATTGTTATTTCTTTAAATGTTGAAATTAATGGACTTTTTGCAACTGTTTCTTGTTAAAGAATTTTGTTAGAATTTTTTTTTAATGATTACACAATATTATTTAATTTTAATTTATTTTATGAAATATAAGTCAATTTAGATGATAAAATCTTAAAAAATAAATAATTTTATCTATCATATTTAATTAAATATAGTGACATTGTTGTTATATTAATTATTTTTTAATCTCTCTATCTTCTTCTATCTCGTCTCTAAAACTCTTCACGATTTCTTCTTCTTTCTTCTCTTCACAATTTTCTTCTTCCTTTTCTTCTTATGGAACATGTGTATTACAATATGCACAGTTTTCATAAAAAGAAAATATATAAACTCTATATAATGCTTTGTTTCACAACCGAAGATTCATAAAGTCAAAAATGAAAGGAATCCTACAGGAATCTAAGAGTATTTTTGCATCCACCTCTTCTTCTAAGGTGAGACATCTCTCCAAATATCCACCTCCAAAGAACCTACTAGTAGGAGAGTATCCTCACCAAGAAGAAGAAGAAGACTACATCGCTTATTGCAACGGTTGTGATGGTTGTCTCGGCTGCCCGAAGTTCAACGCTTGTCTCTCTAAGAAACATTTAAGTAATATTGAGCTTTATGGTGCATGCTTTTCAAGATTTGTGATGTTGAATTAAATTCTGTTTGAAAAAAAATGTTTGTGCTTCTTAAATCTTTGATTTTGTAAAGTTTTAATGATAAAATCTTTAAAAATATATTTTTTAAAATCTATATGACTGAAAACCAGCCATTTTAAATTTATTTTTGAGTGGATTTTTTAACATTACAACAACAACAAAAATAAGCATTAAATTAAAACAAAATTTGAATCACACAAATTGCACCTCTCTCAAGATTGATAGTCTCTTCAATCTGATCAGAATATGTAAAATGTTAAGTATTTTTAATTCACCTTTAATATCTTATAAGTGTTTCCTTCTTAGGATCAAATACTGTCGCAACAATGAATATCTTGTTAATATTTTTAGCTCATTCTAATACTTATCAAACTTCTTATATGCTTTTCGTTAGCCTTCTTACTCAGCTCAAATGCGACCTGATACTTAATTGACCTATTCAACATATATATGTTAAATTCCACCTAGCCTTCACATCTAGCAGTAAACTATCCCTTATCATATTTTCAGACTCAACCTTTAGCTCAAATAATATTTGCATATTAGCAGATGATCTAACATAACATATAGCATTGCAGATTGCACATATACTATTATCTACTTCAGCTAAACCATCCTTGACATCAAGTTAATGATATGCCCACTACATCTCATATGTAGCATCTCCCTATCTAAGAGGAATGCATAATTTGAACCTAAAGTAAAATTGCTTTCAAACTTCCTTAAAGTAGAAGTATTAATTGTTGCATTATCAAGAGTAATGTAAAATATTCTCTTAATACCTTCACTCAGCTAAACACTATAAAAAGTACAGTTGCAATAGTCTGACTTTTGTAATCGGTTACGTGTTTAAAACAGATCATCAACTTCCTAAGTGTCCAAGTGGGTTCAACATAAAGAACTATGACAATCATGTAAAAGGCACATGTGATTATATATATATAAAATAGAAACTAGTCAATATATAATCTATGCAAAGGAACTATAAAAAAAATATTAATTAGAGTAACAATTACCTATTGGTTGACACTTCCACAAGTTTGTTGTAATGGGTACTCTTTGATTATTACGTGAAAACAACTTTCTAAGAGCATCCTTTCTCTCTATAAACATGTTGATGATGTCCTTTGTTGCATTCCTCCGTGAATGAGGCTTATAAGACGTATCATATGTCACCTTGAGACAATTAGGAGAGTTTTGACCAAGTGGTTTAATGAGTGTCACGAGAAAAGTATTCATCATCAAAATCATGTTAAAATGAATGTAGAAAGAAAATTATGTAATTTTGTAATGGCTCGACGTGTTGGCTTGTAGTATGTCCAATCAATCATTTGAAATTTTATGTTAAAGGAGATAAGTTGAAGCATGTTATCTGTTTAGGTATAAGATTGTGGAGATGTGATCCGTTCAATATCAATAAATTCTCTTGTTCACATGTAATTGCAGCTGTCATACATATGAATCTCAATGAAAACAGTTTCGATGATAATTATTACACAACCATAAGATTACTTATGAATATTTTTTATTTGTATTTATAAATATACTTACGAGTTACAAGCATTAATAAGTAGAAAATGGTACTTTAAATTTTATTATCTTATGGTAACTACATTATTTTGTATGCCTTATAGATGTAATATCATAATAAGGATTTTTTAACAGAAGAAAGATCCCTAGCAAGGAAAATCACTTTGAAATTAAGAGAACGGGGAATCAAAGATAGAGAGAAAAATTGTAAGAGGCTTATGAGGCTTGTGAAATCCTATGTGAAGGTCAACAAGGCTGGCCGATCGTCTAAATTTCCCATCATCTTAATTGTCTCTGAACAATCTAACGCAAAAGTTATCTTTGTAATCATACCGTCATCGAAATTTTTTTCTATGATGTGATTAATTCTTATTCTCTTCCTATTATGCCCCTATTCATCCTATGAATTGACTATGTGATTCTAACATACTCTCTCTATATAAAAGATTTTTAAAAAAAATGTTTAATAAGTAGTTATATGTGTAATTGAAATTTTGCAATTCATGATAAATAGTTAATAAAATTTGCATACAAAACTTAAAATATCTAATTTTAAAAACTAATTAAAATACGTGAAAAACATATCAATAAGGAATAGAAGAAGAAATTTTAATTTAAACTAAAGTAAGCTTAATAAATGTATCACTAAATTATCTTGTCACAAATAGAGTTTGTCCTTTTCTCTTTCGAGTTCATATAAGGTACGTCTTTCACGAAAAAGTTTGTCATTTTCTCTTTAGAGAAAGTGAAGCACTGTTAAAGTTGAAATCTTAATCCCACTTTTGACTTACCAGTATAGGGTTCATTGTTGATTCCTCTCTCTTTTGAGGTCTTAACAATCCATAGTTAAGCCAGTTCATCTCTTCAGAAATCTGCTAAAGTGAGGACAAAAATGAATGATGTTTTTTCAGTTTTTGGAGGTCAATTCCAACTTGATTTTAGGATCCATTTCTAGTTAGTCTTTAAGTGTTGTTTCCTTTGTTTAGGCGTTAGGTTTATTTGTTTCGTGGATGTTAGTTTTTGAAAAATTCTAACACTTTCCATCAATTTGTTTTTGTTGTGAACCTTTGCTCCTGGCCAAATGTTTGGTTTTGAAATTCGATGATTACCATGTAAGAATTATTTTGGAATCACGAACGTATAATCAATGTGTTAGGCTCATTATTTAAAGGAGTTAAAATTATGTGGTGATATTAATAATTTCTAATTTGATGAAGGGCCGAATTAGAAATTAATTCTATATAAATAGAAGGTCTTGGTCTCTACAGCAACCTTAATTAGAATATATAGAAAACGTTCTCTGCATCCCATCACCAGAGACTTCAAGCTATTCTGGGTTTGCTGGGGAAGAGCCATTACCAAAATCTAGATCATAAACCATGGATCCCAAAGGTACGCTTCCGCTTATGTTCTTATCATTCAGAGATTGACATGTATGTGATTAAAAAATTATAAGGTATAGATTTAACAATTGGTATCAGAGCACCATGTTCAGTTTCTGTTTGATAATCAGATTATTTTATTAAATAAATTTGGATTTATTTATTTGGTTAATTCTAAAGTTTAATCTAGATTAAAGAATTCTGGAATCTGTGGTTTTATGTTGTTTGTTCTAAAAAAACATGTTTAGATCTTAGTTTTAAACCTAATTTATGAAATTTTTGGATCTAATAATATTGCTCACAAAATTAAGTTTCTAAAAAAAAAATTCGGAAATTTAAGAGCAATTTTTGGATCAGATTCGAAACTAAGGTTTATGCTCAATCGTATATTCGAAATTCAGTTTTTTCTTTTTGTTTTTTTGAGCAGTTTTGGATCTAGTTTTTAGCCATGGCGGCTGGGAACTCAAAAAAATAATAAAAAAAAATTAGGGTTTCGTTGGAAACAATAGGTTGAAGACGAGGGTATTTTTGTCATTTCGGAAAGTCTAAGTTAATGAAACTCAACGTTTTATATGACTTATTTTTAAAGTTGGGCCTTATTTGATGTAATTGAGTTCTAATTTGCTCAATTTTCGTGGGTCCATATGTAAGTAAGCTCCTTAAAATTTAAACTACTAAAATGCCTTCACCAAGACTCGAACCTAGGTTGTGTGTCAACACTGAACCTACTCTTTAACTATTCTGCCACAGACTTATTCTTGCCTATGGAATCCCCAGACTTATTAATATATGTCTGTGCAGAAATAATAGAAATTTTAAAATCAATATTAATTTTGATTGTGCAAGTTTAATATTTGAATTGGATTAATTGATGCTTGATGTTGCCAAAGTAACCTCTCTTGTGGATATTTTTCCCAAGAATAATATTAAATGTTATATGTATATATACTCATGTGAATTTTAAATCGACCCAAAGGTAAGTTTGTATTTGACCGAATTATATACATACTTGTGATAATAAATATGTGACAATTATTTGGAATAACCATGTGAACAATCAATCGATCCAACAGATAGGTTATTGTTTATCATGCATTATTGTCAATGTTTGATTATTACAACAAGAGTACCGTTAGCAGTTAATATTACTGTCCAAAGACTTGATGTTAATGTTGCACTTGGTATCTTGAGATGGGTTGTACAATTGCTCATTTTATTACTGTTTTATTTTAGTTTAGTAGTAAGTTACTAATAAAGATTGTTCTCTTTTACTGCAGTATCTGCAAACTTAGGTACAATTCCAACACTTAACATTTCCAACTATAAGTNGGTACAATTCCAACACTTAATGTTTCCAACTATAAGGAATGGAAAAATAAAGTTAAAATTGTGCTTGGGTGTATGGATCTTGACCTTGCGTTAGGGATGGATCAACCTACTCCTCCTACAAATGACAGTCTTCCTGATTATAAGGCTGTTTATGAGAAGTGGGAATGTTCTAATCGCATTGGTTTAATGATCATTTTGGACACCATTCTAGAAACCTTTAGAGGTGCTGAAGAGATCAAAGATCTCAAACAGTTCTTTGC
>OVBA01007779.1:0-13808 GCA_900406435.1 Lepidium aucheri | reverse complement strand
CCGGTCAAGAATAACTCGGGGATACACCTCGTAGGCTAGAGCCGCGAGGAGAAGCTGATGATAGCCTAAGTGCTGGAAAAACTGCTAAACTCAAGGAGATCCCTTGCATGCCTGTACAGCAAGGAGAAGAGTCAGATGATCTAAACCAGAACACAACGGAGGGATTCGTACCTGTGATAGCTACTAGAGCTAAGGCACTTTTCCCTTCAAGATTAAAGAAGAATCAACTTGAGAAGCAAAGGGTCCTTTTTGACAAACAAATGAACGGTATTGAGTTAAAAAACCCCATCTTGGATGCTTTTGCTTTAATCCCTCAATAAAAATTTTTTTTGAAGGACACTCTCAAGGAAAGGGAAGAAGAATGCATGGCCATTGGGACCAGAACATCAGGATCACTCTTGATACCAGTTTTGCCGCACCAAAGGAAAAAGCTTATACCGGAAAAATTAGAAGACCCGGGAAGCTTCACACTCCCATGTGTTGTAGGCCATTTAATGTTCATTAACTGCTTATGTGATCTTGGGGCATCTATCAGTCTCATCCCACTGATCACTGCTCAGAAGTTGGGGTACTCAAACTTCAAGGATTGCAAGATATCATTAATCCTCGCAAATAGAACCACTAGGAGGCCAAGGGGATTGCTCGAGGATGTACCCATAAGTGTTGGCAATGTTCTGGTTCCTACAGATATTGTGGTATAAGAAATAGATGAAGAGCCCACGGATCCACTACTTTTGGGTAGACCATTATTGGCGTCAGTAGGAGTATTGATTAACGTAAGGAACATAACCATTGAGTTAAAGGTTGGTGAAGGAATTGGAATGATGTTCGATCTGAAAAAAGAAGAAAGAAGCCCACTATCGACAGCCAATGCTTTGAGATTGAAGGACCAATCGTATGAAAGGCCGAGGAAGCAAACAAGGGAGCTCTGGTTCCCTTCACAAACCCATACTAGAGGTGTATGGAGAGTCAAGCTTGTGACTCTAAACAAGCCCACTTGGGAGGGAGTCCCACTTTTATCATTTACTTTTGAATACTCTTTTAAGATTTGTTTAAGGTTAATTTAGTTTTGTCTTGTTTTGAGAAACAATTTTTCTTTTATTGTTATTATTGGGTATTTAGTATATCAATCTGTGTCTCAGGTACAAAGGAACCCAGAATGAGAATACCTCGAATCAGATCCTCGGAGGAAAAGGGGAGAGGAATGAGATGAATTTGGCAAAGAACTAGAAACCCTCGGGACATGAGGCCGAGGAAGGGGTGCGAGTAGTGTTCACATTGTCTTGAACACCACTCATGGACCTACTCGCACACCTTAGTATCCTTTTATATAGAGTTCTAGCCAAATAAATCTTATTGCAATTGAAATGCGCTTACTATTCAATGAATTCTTGAACATAGAGGTTAATAGTATAAGAGCCTTATACTAAGCATAATTTGATAATGTGGCTAATTGTTTATGGCTTTAGATATTGCCACAAATAGGGAGATAATCAGGACTCAGAATAGTCAAGGGGCGAAGCAACATGGGCAGTTCAAGCTTGGTTCTTCTGTATGAGTAGTCTGGCCTCGGTATATGCTGCAAGGAGAATGAGCGAGAAGGTTGGCTGAGGAGCACATAAGGATAAAGGTTTGAATCGGTTCTAGCTCACCAAGTGGGACCCATGAGCTAACAACTTTGGCGAAAATCAATGAGTGGTCAAATAAATTTTGGACTGTTCCAATTGTTGAGTTTGCCTAAGATTTCAAAATTTGGAATCAAAGGCTTGGATGGTGCCAACGACGAGGACGAATTGTGAGTAGCATGGGGAGCCGAAATTGTCTCCTTTCTTCTCCCTAGATTTTCTCCACAAAGACCAACAAGACTCTCCAATATATTCTGCTCCTCTCACTTCTGCTCCCTCATCCGTTCTCAAGTTTACAACACAAAAATCTCTCTTCTTTCACCGTGTGTGAGCTTCTCTTTCGAGTTTAAGTTCTCCAATCTAAGAAACCTCATCAAGCATTTCTTTTGGAGATAAGAGAAAGGTCAAGGAGTTCTGGAGCAAGTTCATGAACGATGCACGAAGAGTTGACCAAAAAGAAATGGAGGTTGGGTTTGAAGATCTACCGCCGGTCCGCCGTGAACACAGACCTCGCCATTTCATTATTCAGTCGGACGACAAGGATGAACTAGGAGTACAAAAAAGGAACAAATTTCCAATCAAAAATATGGCAAGAAGTCGGTGGGTGACCCAATGGACTGGAGGTACATCCACGGAGAAGGAAGCTCCACTCAGGAGAAAAGACAAGGGAAACAGATCGTCTCGCCATCTGCCAGCGAGGATAGCGATTCAGACTGCAAGTATGGTCAACCCTCGCCCATGGACACCGAGTATGAGAGCGAGGAGAAGAGGAAAAGAAAAGCTGGGAAGAAAGAGAAGAAAACCAGGTACCGGAGAGACATCGAGGACTTAAAGAGAAGTGGTTACTCAGAGAAGGAAGCGAGGATTGTCTACGAGGAAAGGCAAGCGGAGAATAAAGGAAAAGCCGCAAGAGAAGTGAATAAATCTGATCAAGCGTACGAGGCTTTGAAGAGGATGGGGATTAAAGGTACCTACTTCCCACACACTGGAACCATGAATAGATTGGGTATCACTGAGGATGTGGATAGGGTATTTAGCTCATTGGGAATCAAGGTTTGCATAAATAGTGTGGCGAGCTCCTACATTGAGGATACTTTGCAATTTCTTGCGATGGTGAATCTCTGGTTCTACTCAAAGGAAGAGTCCTAATTGATAAAGAAGAGGGGAGGCAGGTACATAACGTTCACTGTGTATGACAAACTATACAAGGTGACATTCAAGGAGATGGGTAGGATCTTTGGCTTCCCATCCAGAGACACGGTGTATCCGTATCACGATGGCAGTGAGACTGACATGTGTGGAAGATGCTGATAGGTTCTAGGGCATATGACTCATCACGAAGCAAAGGGAACTAGATCCACAACCCTGCCATCAATTATGCAAGAAGAGCCATCGCTAATGTGATCTTTGCTAGACCCTCCACCTCGCCAATCAACCTCGGAGATATGCAAATGATGGTTATGGCAATGAAGGAGATTGTTGGTATTACTCTGAGTGGCAAGCAAATTGAAGGATATGCTGGAAAATCCGGCATGTCGTTCGTCGTGGGAAATCACCTCCAAACTTACCACAGAAGGGCAATGACAAAAGCAGAGAGAAAATCCGGCAAGACAAAGCACATCTATATTGGTGGAGTGGTTGCTCGAATTATGGAGGCGAGTGGAGTTCCCTTGAACATGGATGAATACAATTGGGTTGAACCCCAATTCATGGATATGAGGTATCTTCAAGGAGCAGGCCTCATTGCTAAAGGTGAGGTCGAAGGGCGAGTTATGTATAAGTTTGATCATCCAGAGAAGAAAGACACCAGAATCGCTCTTCCTTGCCCGGAGTACACTTCGCTTAATGCGATGGAGAATGTGACTTTCATCCCACCCCTCGGTACCCTACTCGGGGAAGACGAGCGAGGACAACAAACACAACAAGCGGAGGAGGAGATAAACGAGGAAGATGTCGATCCAGAATCCTATCTTTTCGAGGAGTTCACCAAGAAGAATCAGGGAACATCAACCAAGGAAGCCCACAAACGAATTGGGAAACTCCAAAAACTGGGAAAGTGGTTGCTCAAGAAAGTGAAAATTTTTGAAAATGAAATCTGAAAAAATAGAGTGATCATATAGTTGCATCCATTTAGCTTTGTCTTTAGGTTGCATTCACTTAGGACTCATGCATCCGTACTTGTTTGGTGGGAATGATCTTGATGATGGGCAATTCTTGTTAAGTTAGCTAGTAACCATTGTGAGCACTCTTGATTGGTAGATAGCCGTTTTGGAAAGTTTTTGAGCGAATCATCACCTTGGTGAACTTTCCTTGGGTTGTGTTTTGAATAGACATAGTTTGATTCCTTCTAAAACTGAACTTGAACTTCCAATTTAGAGCCTAGAGATGCATCAATACATTTCTTCTTTATGTTTGGCATGATCCATTATGTGTGTTTGGTAAAACCCTCTCAAAGTTAAGTGGAAAATAAAGCTGCCCGCAAAAACTTAAACCGAGTAAGTGGTAAAGGTGAAGCGGCTGGAAGGATGCGTAAACTTGTACCCTTTCATGCCCGTGTATATCTGCCGCTTACTCCATATGCGGGTTGGTGAAGCAACTTAGAAGGAAGCGTAAACCCGTAGCCTTTCATGATTGTGTAAACCAACTTCAGAAAACCCAAAAGAGCATATAAAAAGAGAAAAAGAAAAAGAAAAGAAAGAATGAATAAACGGGCAGCAAAATTTTGAATGAGAGGGAACCACTTAAGTTAAAAAATGATCATGCTAAGCTTAGGGACGTTGAACTATGTACTCGTTGATCTCTAGTCTCTCTTGAAGACCGCACCAATGAGAAATAAGAAATTAGACTTGATCCTTTAGAAACCAGCTTAGGTAATAGGAATCCATAGGTTAATTGCTATGTTTGAGAATGATTACATTGCAGGTTCCAAAATGATAGAGCCAACATGTGGATTACAGTTTAGCTTAAACAAATTGTTCGTTATATAAGATGTTCCCACTTTGTGTGCAGCTTTTCCATCTTAGGTCATTGCACTTGCTTGAGGCCAAGCAAGATCTAAGTTTGGGGGAGCTGATGTGTGTAATTTTTGATAGTTTTAGATTCGTATTTTAGGTCATTTTGCATTCGTCTAGCTAGATTTCCATATTCTTAGGTCTTTTTAGGTTTCTTTTGCTTTCTTTGCATCGCGCGCTCTCAGATCGCTAACTCGCGGATCACACAGCAAATATTACCCAGAACGCTCAACAAAGGCCGCCTCAGTGATTTACCTCAATCTATCTACTGCGAGGGAAAAATATCGCGGAATAAAGACCAACCCCTCATCGCAACGGAGGTTACACTCGGACCACAACTCAGCCTAGGACCACAAGGACAAAGATAAGAAGCACTTCTCGGTGCCCAAGCTCGTGCAAGGACTCCAAGAACCGATTCACAGATTGCCTGGTTGACCGACTTATGTCGGTTTTGCATAACCCTATAAATACCCCTTAATGACACTTTTATCATTTTATCTGATGTTTTTAGCCGCAAAACTCTCTCTATTTTTATTGCATTTATTTTCTCTTTAAGCATTGTTTAGAAGGTACTCTTGATTATGCTTTATGATTTAATGAATTAAGTTTTCTTTGATCTTTATCTTTCTTCTTGCAATTTTCATTACGCCTTTAATTATGCAATCTAGATGTTCCCCAATCCTCAGCTCTCACGAAATGAGGTGCGAGTAGATCCATTTGGATCTCGAGGATGGGGCAATCGGAGGTGAATCCGTTGATTCCCTTGCCGAGCTAGCCATGATCTAAACTCCGATCTCTTCTAGCAAGGTCAAGCTTAATGCTAATCTCTCCCTGATCAAGAGAGATCTGATATGGGCCATTACCGAAGGCTAGTGCTAATGGGAACAGAGACCAAGTGCCTTGCTAATGATGGCTTGATCCGCTGAAGAGAGCTCTAGCATGTGGAATTCGGCTTGATCGCGGCGAGATTCATAATGGATCAGCCGACATGGATAGGTATCCTGTACACCTTGCACAGCTCTGTCGGGTTGATTCCAGCATTCATCCTAGATGTGCCTCAAACATCTTCTTTACTGTTAAACATTGTGAAGCAAGGAAGTAAAGATAAGAGCCTTATGAAGTAAGAAACCAAGGAACATATGCTTGACGTGAGAAGCAAGGAAGAAGTGACTTGTGTTAGAATGTGAAAATCCAGGGATCTTTAGGATTGTGCAAAATCAAGGTTCTACCACCTCACAAAATTAGGGTCACCGGATGTTACAAAAGTGAACCCAAAGTATCAAGAGAAGAAGTTTTAATGATGTACAAAAATAGGGTCAAGTCACAGTGATGTGCAAAACTAAGGTCACTTCCGAGAATGAGCAATATTAGGGTCAATCACTCATGACCGGTGGAACATATTTTGTTGGTTCTATAACCAACAAATCAAACTCACAAGAAGCCCACATGTGACTCCTAGCCATTGTGAGTTGTCACTTTCATATGTGGTCCAAAAATGTGGTCAACACAATAGCATCTTTCCTCTTATAGAAGTAGCTTAGATATTTATTTTGTATGTAGTATTTTATTCATTATTTTTTGCATAAACCCTAGTAATATCACATGTATAAATAGGACCACCTGTACACAAGATTAAATCAAGAAAGAATATACTCACTTTCTTCACAATCTCCCTATTCTCTCGGCCCTATGGCCATTAAATTCTCCAAATCTCCAAAATTTCACAAGTCTCTCAATCTCTTCATTCTTCTACCATTTTCACTCAAATATCTTCTATATTTCTGCTAAATCTCACATGGTATCAGAGTCAGGTTGGTTCTTGGCGAGTTTGTCCCAAGATCTCTTGGTGTTTGTTGCTTGAAAATCGTTTTCCCAAAGTATTTTCCAAACCAATTTTATAAAAATTGTGTTGTCTTAAAATGATTTTTTGTATGTTATTTTAAAAGTTTCAAGGTTGAATTTATGAGCTGTTTCTCTGTTTTTAAAAGGAAAAGAATCCCTCTTTATGTTCTTGTTGCTTTCAGACCATTTTCTCAAAAGATTTTCAAACCGTTTTTTTGCAAAATTGTTTGGTTCTTGTTCCAATTGATTCTCTTGAGACAATAAGGAGAAATGAATGTGCTGAGATCAAAACCCTCTTATTTGAGTATCATTTCATCTCCAAATCTCTTTTTAAAAAGAAAGTTTGAAGTTCTTGGTGTTCTTGAATTCTTCAAACCGTTTCTTTTACAAAAATATGTTCTTTTGTTGGAAAAATTTTTTGTTTTTGATTTGTCTGCTTAAAATCTAGTTTCTTGTTGATTTATTTGAAGGTTTCAAATCTGCATTTCTGGTTTTAAGAACCGATTTTGCCTGAGTTTGAATTTCAAGATGTTTGCTTTTATCCAGTGGATAAAAGCGTGTTTCGGTTTTCAAATTTTTTTTTTGTCTTTTGTGCTGAATCTTTGTGAGACCAAGCTCTCATTTAAAACTTGTTTTTCATAAGTTTCTTGATCTCAAACCGTGTGCTTGCAAACCTTGGGTTGGTCTCTCTTTCTTATGAAATGTAGAGCCATAAATCCATTGTATTTAATGATTTATTTTAGCGGTTTGATTCAAGCCTCTTTTATTCGAGAACCATGGTTAAACACACTTGATTCTTATGAACTAGAGTGTGTAAAATCATGTTGAATCCACCTTATCCAAAGTATTAAACTTTGGACCGAGTTCTACTCTCTTTAAGGTCCTTGGTTTGGTTTTCAATTGTTTGTTGCTATTGTGTATTGAATCTTGTTGCTTTTAATCCATGTGTGAATTCTTGGTGTATAACATCTTTGTTGTAGCTAGGTGAGCTCTATGAGGGAGTAAAACCAGTCGTGGTGAATGGAAAGGCAAACCAAAACCGCAATATGTTTTTGTCTTGTTAGGTGCATTGCTTGCTTGAAGAGTTAGAGCCAATGGCCTCAGCTTCAAGGATCCAGCTTGGTACTGTGGTGAAAATTTTGATGGAAGGTTTTGAATCAGCTCATAATAAAAGGAGTGTGTCCTCGTATGTGTGGTGAAAAGAAGGGCTCTTGTTCTTGCAAAATCCGAGCAACATATGGAGCAAATAAAAGCTATATCTAAAACCTCCTCTTTATAATCCTCTGTTTATTCCCTTAAAATCTTTTTTTTGCTGATCTTCTCTTGCGTAATTACTCACATTCAATAGTTGGTTTCATTCATGTCTTGGAGCCCTCAATATCAAATGCTATAAAATCTCTTATATCTTGTGTGAATGTTTAATCGAAAGCTTTGCTTGAGTATTTCCAAGAGGTGATGGATGGAAATGTTAGTAAGCTATAAGTATATAGTGTCAAGGAGGACAAGTTTTGTGGTGGTCTTCGTATATTGAGGACTAAGTCATTGCAAATCGTGGGGTGATGTTCTTGGCATGAAAAGGGACCAAGTCTTTGCTCTTGGTTGCGGATGCGCTTGATGTTGTTGATTCAAGCCAATTGTAATTGTGTGGAGGAGGAAGAAGAGTAAATCTGAAGGATGCTCCATAGTGTTGGTGTGATGGAATGGCTTCTCAAGTGTGTTGATGAAGCAGATCCTTTGTGTGGAGTTCGAATGAACTCAAGACAATCTCCATGAGTAGTCTCTACCAAAAGCTTGTGCCACAAGTTTAGTAGCCAGGGTATGAGATCTCAACAATAAATCTCTTGTGGTAGTAATGTCTGGTTTCCTCTTGTCTTCCTAAGCTAGGAATAGGTGCTAAAGGCATTCAAAGTAGCAAAGGAATGGGAAGCTTGGGATTGTGCCAAAATCCGAGAAATCAAGGCTTAGAGAAGGTATTGATTTCACTTCAAACCCCTTGGTGATCTCCACTAAAGCTTGGAGAGACAAGTTGTGGAGAAATTTGGTTCACACTATGGCTTGTGAAGAAGCCAAAGGTGTGAAGGAAATGATTAAATGTGGTGTGTGCAAGAAGGTTCTTCAATACCTTAAGCAGCAAGTATACAAGGCTAAAAGGAACCAAATGGTCCACGGAGGAAGTGCTCGTCCAGTCTGTGATCAATTTGAATTTTGAAGGTATGAAGTGTCCACATAATTTATTTGACACTAACCTTTGTGTGTTTCAAGTAATCTTAGCTAGGGACAAGTGTTACTTGGAGTCCTAGAAGCTAAGAGTGATGGAGCCAAGGCAACTCAAAATGAGGCTTAGAATTTCCAAGAAGTCACCAAAACTGAGAAATGTCAAGAAAAGGCCAAAGAAATGCATTGGAAAAGCATTTTGGAAAACTCAACATTTTGGACCAAAAAGTCAATGGTCGGAGGTTCCATGTACTGCGGGTAGCAGATGGGTCAAACTACAGTGTACCACGGGTCGATTTCCTCCATACCTTAGGTCGGGGAAATCATGTACCACAGGACGAAGGCAAATGTACCGCAGGAAAAAGGCGAACATACTGTGTGACGAAGGAAAATGTACCACGGGTCGGGAATCTATGTACCACAGGTAGAGGATCTTATGTACAGTGGGTCAAATTCAGTATGTACCACAGGTCAAGACACGGACGTATTGCAAGACGAGAGACCATGTATTGCGGGTCGAGCTATAGTGTACCGTTTTACAGGTCAACGGTCATGGAGAAAAGTCAACAATTTTAATTTTTTGAAATTTGACTTGGGGCTTTTTCAAGTTATATTCTGAGGGGAATGCAAGCCATGGATGAGCAACCAAGCTATTTTTGACCATTGATGCGTGAAGATATCATGAGTACATGATCAAATTCAATGAAATGGTCATCTAAAGGTATGAATCTTAACCTTTGTTAATTTGTTTTAAAGACTAATGTTTGTGTGCTTCTTGTGAGTATCAACTAGGATGGTCCATGACATCCAAAGAGCTGAAGCTAAGGAAGTGTCAAAAGTGGATGTGTTGAAGATGAAGCCATTGAAGATGGTTCCAAATGGAGCATTGACCGAGAGGGGAGCCTCTCAAGATGTGTGTACTACTTCCAAGCTTGGCGTCTGGTGATGCTAGCCATCCAAGCTTGAGAGAGAATCTTCAAGAATGGAGCCAAGGCCGAAGCAAGGCCAAAAGAGTTTTGTCATAGTTTGAAGAAGGTGGAAGAAATTCAAGAGTGGAATTTTTGAAAACTTCTTGGACTTGATGTGTCCAAACTGCTGAGACTTGACATATCCAAGCCGTGACCATGATCCATACTCTTTTTCCCTTAGTTAGTTTTATTCTAATGGGTTTTCCACTAAGGTTTTTGATGAGGTGAGGAGTTAGAACTTTCAAGCTTGATCCTAATGAATCACATTGCGGATTCAAGCTTGAGGGAGAGTGTTAAACATTGTGAAGCAAATAAGTAAAGATAAGAGCCTTGTGAAGCAAGAAACCAAGGAATGGATGACTTGACGTGATAAGCAAGGAAGAAGTGAATTGTATTAGAAGGTGCAAATCCAGGGATCTTCAGGATTGTGCAAAATCAGGGTTCTACCACCGTGCAAATTTAGGGTCACAGGATGTTAAAAAAGTGAACTCAAAATATCATGAGAAGAAGTTTTGATGATGTACAAAAATAGGACGAAGTCACAATGATGTGCAAAACTAGAGTCACTTCCGAGAATGTGAAAAATATTAGGATCAATCACTCATGACCGTTGGAACATATTTTGTTGGTTCTATAACCAACGAATCAAACTCAAAAGAAGCCCACATGTGACTCACAAGATGATCCATACAAGAGCATCTTTCCTCTAATAGAAGTAGCTTAGATATTTATTTCGTATATAGTATTTTATTCATTTCTTTCGTGCATAAACCCTAGTAAGATCACATGTATAAATAGGACCACTTGTATACAAGATTAAATCAAGAAAGAATATACTCACTTTCTTCATAATTTCCCTATTCTCTCGGCTCTATGGCCACCAAATTCTCCAAATCTCTAAAAATCTCACAAATCTCTTAATCTCCTCATTCTTCTATCATTCTCACTCAAATCTCTTCTATATTTCCGCTAAATCTCACATTTACGAGGTTCTGGTATGTTGCTTATGCATTCTTTAGCCTGAATGGCATGATTTTTTAGCAGAACGTTCATCTATCTGTTATGAACGAGGTCTTTTCCTAGTCCTCGAGATGCATGGGTATTTGATTATATCTTGCAAAGGCATCCATGAAATATAGTACTTTATATCCGGTCGTGGTTTCTACCAACCTATCAATGTGCGGGAGTGGGAAACTGTCTTTTGGGCATGCTTTGTTGAGGTTCATGAAGATTACTTAAACCCTCCACTTTTTATTCTTCTTTTTTACCACTATCGGGTTTGCTTACTAGTCCGGATATTTGACTTTTTGTATCAATCCCAGCTTCAAAAGCTGTTTTATTTCATCGTTGACTGCTTTGGTGCGCTTTGGTCTTAGCTTCTTCCGTTTTTGCTTTATCGGCTTGAAGGTTGAATCCACATTGAGTTCATGCGAAGTGATTGATGCATTGATACATGTCATTGATGACGCCGACCACGCAAAGGTGTTTACATTCTTACTCAAAAACTCGATCAGTTCCTTCTTGACTTTGGGGTCGAGATCCCGCTCTATCATGACTTGCTTTTTGGGATCATTAGGGTTTATTATCACTTGCTCTAATACTAATTTTCTTGCAGGATTCAGCCTCTAGTTACGGTGAGTTCCCCTTTCCCACTCGGAGGAGGATTGGAGCTACAATTATTGATATGTGGGGCTTATCTTAGAAAGTAAAAAGTTATTCTTGTAACATTGCCTCCGCTTTTCTGATTTCCTCTAATGATGGCTTCCCCTCGGAGCATTGGGAATTTGATGGACTGGTTGTAGATGAGGTCAGTGCTTTCATCGCGTGTACCTATGGTTGTCCCAAGATTGCGTTGAAGGGCGCTTTTTATTGGACCACTACGAAGTTGTCTAGTTTCCTCACTGTGCATGCCACCAGAGCAAGTCTGATTGTTCCCATTGAAATGCTTGTCTTTGCTGTGAAGCTGGGAAGCGAGGTTTGTTCACCTTTGAGTTCATTGTCTTTGAATCTCATTTGCTTGAAGGCGTCATAACACAACAGATCTGCAGAGCTTCTAGTGTCTCCTAGGATGCATTCTAGTATGAACTCTCTGACATCTAGCTGAATCACGAGAGCGTTATTGTGGTAATGTCGGCATGAAATTCCTGACTAGTTCCAAGGTGAACCACCCAACATTGATATATTTTAATCGAGTTTATAGAATCTCGGTAGAGCCAAGAGCTTCCCTGGATGAATACAATTTTTGTCTTCTGCCTAGGATTTTCATACCTTGTGTTTTCTCTCTAATTGCAGGACATCATTCTCATCATCACTATTACCATTTTTCACCTAAGCTTTCCTATGCAATAGTATCCATGTAACTTTTTTGATACGGTGACCCATGGCTGTCACCCAAGTTAGGATTAAGAATCTTCAGGTTTGTCTTGATAAATTGAAAGATTCAAATCTGGTATCTCAGGTTAATTTTATAGTTCTCCCTATGCCCCACAGACACCACTGATGCCATCATGACAAAAGTGGAACTCCAAAATGATATGAAGACTCAATATGATCAGTTCTCGAAGATGGCAACTCGAGGATGAATTGGTCACAACAGTTGAATAGTTTGGGAAGAAGGTTGGTAATTTAAATAGGTATTGTGTCAAAAAAATCATTAACTTTTCATGAATCGCCAAAAAATCATAAATTTGGTTAACTAAAAAATATTCAGTTTTATCTGACTTTCTAATTAAATACCAAATTATTTGTTGTCTTGCCAAAATAATTATGCCGTTAGAAAAAAGTAACAGAATAATTTGATGTTGTTTGTTTTGCCGTTAAAGTGATACGACGTTGAAAACAAGATCTCTTACCACTAGGTTAATGGATCTTTCATTGTAATATCAAACATACTTGTTTTATACAGTATTGACTAAATGGTAAGCTTTTGTTAAAAATTTCAAAATTATTCAAAAGTATTTTTTAGTAGAAGGAATTGCAAAAATGCCCCTCAAAAGAAGACATTTTCATCACTGCCCTAATTTTTTGGACATTTTCAGAAAATGTCTCTCATTATGGAAAAATGACCAAAATACCCTTAAATTATTTTTTAAAATATTTTTACAAACTTTTTTCACTCCTAAAAAAATGTTCCCGCTAAAAAAAATGATCCCGCCAAATATTTTTACAAGGGAGTTTATAAAATTTTTGTATAAGAGAACTTACAAAATTTATAAGTTTTTATAAGAGAGCTTATAAAATTTATATGGCTTTATAAGAAACCTTATAAAATTTATAAAGCTTTATAATAGAGCTTATATAATTTATAAGGTTTTAGAAGATACCTTATAAAATTTATAAGGTGTTTATAAAAAATTTATAAGGTGCTTATAAAAATTTATATGGTATTTACAAAAATTTGTAAGAGAGTTTATAAAATTTATAGGACTTTATAAAAGAACTTACAAAATTTATAAGACTTTATGATAGAGCTTTTATAATTTATAAGACATTATAAGAGAGCTTAAAAAATTTATAAGGTGTTAATAAAAAATTTATAAGGTGTTTACCAAAATTTATAAGGTTTTATAAGAGAACTTATAAAATTTATAAAGTGCTTATCAAAAATTTATAAGGTATTTACAAAAGTTTTGTAAGGATTTACAAGCTAACTTATAAAAAAATTTGGGGAAAATAATATTTTTTGGCGAGAAAAAAAATTTTGAAATTTTTGATTGTACAATTGTACAAAATGATGATTGTCATCAATTAATATATGAATGAATATTTAAATCTAGTTAACTAAAAATTCTAAAAATACAATATATACCATATTTGTAATTTATTAATAGCAAAAAACAAAAGCAAAATATCCCTTCGTTTTAGAGTGTTACATCTTCTAAGTTTGATCATTTACTCACTCATAAATGACATCAAAATTACATATTAAAAGACATACCAAAATAACAATTGTATTTCAATTTGGTCCAAAAGGTACAATTGCTAAGATGATTCTAGTCCAACATGTACAATTGTGAAACTATGTTTGACATAACTGGTACAATTGTAAATGTCTAAAATATTTAATTTTAAAGGTCGAAAATATTTTAATGTCCAATTAGCCCAATATATATATATATATATATATATATATATATTATTTTACAAAA
>OVBA01007778.1:0-13811 GCA_900406435.1 Lepidium aucheri | reverse complement strand
CGTGGCAGATCTACGCGAATTTCGTGCTGACGTGGCACTTTTCATTAATGGGATTTTCGTAAATACTTTTTTGTTTACAAATCCGAAAAGGGAAAAATGGCAATTAAAAAAAACAAGAGTATTTGAGTAATTAATGATAATTCCATACTATTTGAGTCATTTACCTATTATTCCACCCTATTTAAGTAAATCACCCAAATAAAAACACACTTACACAGTACATGACATATAAATAAGCATAACAGTTAATGGACATAGGTTCTTTTCCACAAACACAGAAAACAATATCTTGCAGAGATACTCAAGCTTGTCCATTCTTCACACCTTCTAGAAACATCTACAGCATGTGATCAACCTTCTCGTCGGTTTTTTCATTGGACCACCTCAGGTCTTCTTCTTCGGGACAACATATTATGGTGATATGATGGGCTAGATGTTAACTTTTATATTAGATCGTAACAATTAACAATATAAACTTTATTATTTTGCGGGAACAAAAATTTTTTGCATATAACTTTAAATATTTTCTTGCACTCTATGATATTTTTCTGGAGAAATTAATTACGAAAGTGCATATATAAGAGAAACACTTACTATAATTGCAAACACTTGGAGGGTGTTATTCAACTAGGTATTTTAAAGGATTTTAAAAACTTTGATTTTAGTAGATTTTAACAAACTACATGGGATTTCAAAATCCATTAGAATGGATTAGATAGGATTCTAGAATGGATTTTAAAATCTACTTTTGGTTTTTACTAATAATAAAAGTTGAAGAAAAAATCGGATTTTCGTCCTCCATTTTTACCTCCGTTCGGTCCTTGGAACCAACAATCTCCGAGTTAACACCACAGGTGGTCAGCAAGTAAACTCGAATCACGTAGTACTGCTCAAATTGAACTAGCATATCACCGTCAAGGCGGGAGACACTCTCCGTCGTCACATCTGAGATTTTCAGAGGGCTAGCTTAGTACCTAAAGATCAGCGACGTGAATGGAATCATCGTTCAATTGTAGTTGTGAAAAAATGAACGATGATGATGTAACCCACTACGCACTTCAGTCTTGCGCCTATGTTTATTACTCCAACTACAAGGCCATTTTCAGTGCACTTTCCCCAACTTGTTCAGGGTTGTTTGATCGATGCTTCTGCTCAATTGGTTTATTTCGTGGATGAACATATTCTAATGTTTCTGGTAGAACTATGCATCAAAATTCAGCTCAAGCTTCAACATCGTGATGGTGTTGATTAAGTGTACTTTTCTTTGTTTCTATCTTCTTTAGTAATCTTTTGTATGATTTTGAGTTTATGAGTGTGATAGAAGCTTTAAATACAATTTTTACCAAAACAAGAAAATACTGAAGCTTTGAAAAGAAGAAAGTAAGTTTCATCATTCAAAAATACTGCTCTCAGGCAGTTTTCTCTTTGCATTTTACATGAACAAAACAAGGAGAATGACAACATTATGTACATAATCCACTCCTAGCATCAACAAGTGCCGAAAGATTTACCATAACATCAAATTGCTCTTGTCTTCCTACAAGTTGCATACAACAGTTATTAGCAATGATTTTGTTGTAAGTAATGCTTGGTTACTTCTTATCAACTTCTCCAAAAGATTTCAAGAACAAACCATTAGTCAGTTTCATACTATGAGCCTTGTGTACTCCTAGGTGATCACAAAGTTTGTAATACGCTCCAAAAAAACTTTGTGATCACCTAGCAGACAAATAAAAGCATTAGAGACATCATAAATAAGATTTGTTGTGCTCGCGTATGCACATGCCCACCAAAAAAGGGTTTCTATCAATGTGCATTTAAAATTGATCCAAGAAGCTCATAACTAAACCTAATATTGATCAAACTATCCTAAAACCACTAAAGGTCACGGAGAATTGCAACTATATGAACTCAATCATATTTGAAAAACATGCACCAAAAACAGAGAAATTCAAGAGGAAGTTTATTCACCATAAGGCTCTCAACAACATCAATAACTACTTCATACATATTCACCGCTATATTCTTCTCTTTAATCACAATGATATCAACATTCTCATGACGAATTGGTATCCTAGGCAAATTGAAATAGTCGACCAAAGACACAAAAAGATAAACTCGTTTTTAAGACTATTGAGCGAGCTCACACCACCAGGTCATAGGTGCTAGCGTCTTTGGTATACCGTTTAAACACACTTTGTTCTTCTTGATCAATTCCAACAATCCCTCAGGTAAGCTCTTCATATCTTTGATGTAAACTGGCATTCTCTGTGTGAATCACCTCCATCACTTGTTCAACGACGTTTGTGACTAACAAACCGACTCTATCACCGAAATCAATGTCACCAGGTGTGGTTTTTCATCACCGATCTAGGCATTTAAGTCATAGATCAGGTTTGGATTTGGACCTGATAGTGATTCTACTACCAAATTTCTTCGTAAGAGAAATGTATTAGCGAGATAATTTTGCTTCAGTTTTGGTCTCAAAATCGAGAATCTCATTCTTCTGAAAATGATCAAAAGAAGGATAAGAGCTATGGCATTTTTGAACGAGGGTTACAGAAATTTTTTTTACAATGATAAAAAATATATTTAGATTTGAGAATACTCTTGAAAATTTTGGGATTTGCTTTTATCGTGAAAATGTTAAAGAATCCATTAAAATCCATTGCAAGTAGGAATCCAGCAGATTCTAAATGCTTTTTGAATAATACTTGATTTAAAGAGATTTTGTCAAATACGTTATTGAATAACGCTGTATTTTGTCTGGATTCTAAAATCTATTAAAATCCTTTAAAATACGTTGTTGAGTAACACCCTCTTAATATAACTGCAAACAATTTTATTTACATTATTTTCAAAAAATCAGTACGTATGCATGTAACTTAGAATGGTGCAACCACTACAGCCGATTGATTTCTTTTCTCCTCCATCACAAATTAATTTTTTTCCTCCTCCACCATCACTGATTGATTTTTTTCCTCTTCCCAAGTCCACAAACTAATTTTAATAAATGATAAATAGATAGCTATCGAATATATAAATAGGTACAAAATATATTTTTACCTGTAAATTTGAGTCCATAAGACTTACTATTGTGTTACTAGGAGTAATCGATGAACTTATCTGCAAATAAATGGTGAAAGTGAGCTTACGGCGTTGATGGGATCCTGAGGGCCTCTAGAAGGCTGGTAAGAGGTAGTGGCCTAGTGGGAATACTATTGGTCACGAAGGTGCAAACTAAATAAGAAAATGCAAAAACTTTGTAGAGATACAAAATACAAAGTTAACAGCAACCAATGCTTCTACCAAAAAAATGCAAAAGTACTTACGTTGGTCTTGCTGCGATGTAGGCACAACCCTTCAAAAATCATGTTCTAACTCAAACTCAAACCCATTCATGTCAGTTACATGGTTATGTAGTTATCAAGTCTCCATATCCAGCTACATAGAAGTCCAGTAGATGATGGACTCCTTTAAACTACAAATAAAAGTTTTCCAGTTATTACATATATAAGTATGCAAAACAAATATATATATCGGGTAATTAAATTATTTGAAGTCAACTGATTCGTTTACATATATCATTAGAAACAAGTTGAAGAACTTGCTACTTAAACTCACAAAAGAAGAACACCAAAGCCCATACCAAACCCTGAAATAAAACAGAATCAGATTCTAAAACTTACCAACAAATAATAGCAAAATGCAGAGCACACCTAGAATTAAACAACACACAAAACACACCCAAAACCAAAATGTTGAATGATTTTGGCTAACACAGAATGACTATAAGTCATAAACTTCAAATCTGAAAATCCAAAAACAAAATCTTAGCCTTTTCACGACACAAATCCAGAAACTCATCGTCTAAGATTGATTCATAAAGATTCAATTTCAACTCTTCCTCTTTTAAAATAAAACTCTATAGCTCATGATTATCACAAAACCAAATGAAAAAAAACAAAAACTTTTCGAGACTCTCGTCACCCAAATCTACATCATCATCTCCCTCAATCTCAATACACAAACGATGATTTATGATCAAGTGTGAAATCAGAAAAACAAAAGGGGATCAGAGATTTAAAGATTAAAAAACAAAGAAAAAAAGAGAAATTAATGTGAGGGAATGAGAAAGATGAAGAGAAGAAGGGAAAAAGACCTAAAATTCAGTACATAACCTATGTATTATAGGTTTTTTCAAAACTAAATACTAAATCTTTTTATGTTAGTTACTATAATTTCTCTTAAAGGTTCTACATAATTAATTTCCAAAAAATTCAAAGTTTAATTCTATAAGATATTACATATACTGGACTCATTAAGTTTATATTGTTATAGCTACATAGGTTCGTTATTTTGATACCGAAGTAAACAAAAAAGAATTATTAGTTGTGAAGTAACATTGGTCTAGTGGCAAGTGGTAAGTCCACTAAAGACAAACATCATCACACATCCAGGAATCGAGTCCTACCGGCTGCATTATGTAAGAACTTGGCTAATGGACCGGCCAGTTGTGACCCAGTATAGATAAAAGAAAATAAAGTAAGTAGTTTGCATTCAATGCATCCAGTACAACAAAAATGAGCATTGTTAGCTCACAATAAACACTATTATATTTAATATACATCGTTTTTGTAAACGCTATGTTTATCGAAACTATAATAGACTCGGTATATACTATAGCGTTTATTTTCAATGCTATTATATGCCGCTCCGTTATAGCACCTAGTATGTGATATTGAATTCATTTTTATAACACAATCAGCTCGTTATTATATATGTTTTGATAACAATATTTCGGTGTTGTAAAACCATGATTTGTAACATAATAAAATTGATGCTGTTTTCTTAATAGTAGGAGTAATATATTGCTATTATTTTCTTATAATTAGTGTATATATAAGCTAAGAGTTATGATTGAACTTTTAGTATAATTTCCTGTTCTACATTTGAAAACCTGATACGTTAATCAAATCTGACATCAATATCAAACCATACTATTATATAATACCAAAAGACATGATTCCATACATTAGTCAAGTTTCAAACCTTACCAAACCTACATACCGCTGTTCTAAAATTATGGACCACAACATACTACAATACTCTTGATACATTAATCAAAAGACAATTACTTCTTTTTTCTGGCCAAGCAATATTTGTACTTAATTCATATTCAATTTCAAAACTTGGCTTCCAAACTACAGCATATGCGACCTTTATAACTTCCACCCAAATTTGGACTGCACCTGGTCCAAGTTTAATAAAATTTACAGTCTCATTTGGATCTTTTGAACTCCAACATCCTTCAGTCACTACCCTATTATTCCGCTAATGTCCATTAGTTTGAATCTTTGGTTCACCTTGCCAGTTTGTTCTTGTCTTTTACGCTGCAAATATGTAGATAATACTATCAATAACTAACCAACTTAAATTAAAAATTATGCTACATATATTAATAACATTACCGGAGATCTTTGTACAGGTGATGATGGTATCAACTTCAGCTTCTTTCTCAATCGTGCTGGCGGAGTTGATGCAGAGTTCTAAATTTGAGATAATGTTGTTTGCACCTCTAGAGTTTCAAGTGGAGAATGGGGCATTTCAAACACCACACTTGTTGCAGGCTATGCCATGAATGATTTTGGGGAGTCCTCAATAGTACAGTTATCCACTATAGGCCTCCACAGAAAACTACTAGGTTGTAATACGTCATCAACGAATACCTTAACTCCATTTGGTCCAAGAGGAAGTTTATTGACTGTTTCTTTTGGTTCCTGAGTCTGCCAACGTCCTTCAGCCACAACAACTTCATTGTCTCCACTCTAGTCCATCAGTTTGCACTTATTATAATTGCTTTTGCATTGTGTAACACAATTAGATAAAGCCAAAATTCACCAATAGCATTAAGAATCCTATATTACTATGTTTATGATAAGCATATACTTATCGTTGGTTTGATTTCTTCTTTGTCAGCCATAACATCTAGCGAAAAGGATCTTATAAACAATATTGCATGAAACCACAGAAAGAAGCTGCTGAAGGCGAGACCGGGATAAACATCAAAACTTACAAGGAATAAAGAAACATAGAACACTTCTTCCGACAATGGTGATGTCGGAAAACACACCCTACAAAGAGACACCTCAATAGAGCTGATACAATAGCAGACCACAATAAAGTCTTGACCAAATTAGGAGCTCAACAATATTCAACTTCGAGAAGCCTAACCCGAAGGAGCAAAGCAACCAAACAAACCCAAGAGGAAGAGAACCGAGTAACTTAGGACAGAAAATAACCACAAGTTATCTAAAGGACTAACTAAAAATAAAGGGGACTAAACAATAAAATTAACCCAAACAGCAAGACAACAATTTGTAAAGCTAAAAACCAAACTAGACGCATCAGGCAAACTACACGGAGATAGGGAGAGGATCAAACCAAACCACAGAAAATACTGCCGAGAGTCACAAAAACCAACGCCAAAACGATGGGGAAGACCATCTGAGACCGACCATGATCTGCTGTGAGACTCCAAAGACACTGGAGAAAAACCACACCGGCAACACTAAAACTCAAGGGCCAAAGCAAAACAACAACAACATCACATTTGGAGTTATCGGACAATAGGACCAGCGGCGAGCCGTATTAAAGACTCAACGACAACTCTGGTGAAGCCTCGACGAGCACTTCCTTCAGTAATGGAGCAAAAAGACTCATATCTCAAATTTACCACCGATGAAGACAATAAAAACTAAAAAAAGGAAGGGAGACGATGAGGACACTGACACCAGAGCTGAAAGAACCTCCAGCATCGGTCCCAAAGCAAGCTGCACAGTAGGCGGAGCCTAGGTTACACGAGGAAGAGAGAAACCCCAAAGGAAATCTAATATATCCTTAGTTTTATTAGGTGGTTAACTATCCTGAGTTAACGATATTGAAACTCAATTCAAAGAACACTGTTTTTATTAGGTGGTTAACTATCCTTAGGTTTTTTTTGGTAAACTGTTACTTTTTTTTTCCTTTCCTGTACCTGAATTTAATTTTATATAATTGTATAGTTCTACCTAATATATCTCTATCTATACGTTAAATCTTATCGATTCAATTGGTGACAGAAAAGTTTCAAATGGTATAGATCTTTTGTGTATCTTCCCAGACTTACTAAACAAGTTTCTAAAAATTATTGTGTGTATTATTAGCAACATCACATATACTCATTATAATTCTTCATTTGAGAATTTCATGTAGTTTCAAATTCCTTCATCAAAATTTTTGTAAGTTTGTTTTCATCATAACTCTTAATTTTATGGTTGTGCATATTATTTAAAGTTGTATATATTTTTATTTATGTCATTTTTACTTTATTTATTTCTTTGTCTCTTCTACGTTGGTGATTAAACCAAAACATGGAGTTTGGTTTAACTACAATCAAAGTTCATAACAACACAAAAGATCCAGACTTAGATGTTCAGATTTAATCGAAAATATTACCAAAAGTACTAGAGTAATGACTATAAATCAAAAGATGTCTGACTCAATTAAAATTCTTCCTCTACACTCAACTTAAAACGATCTTGGGGCCTTGTATCCTGGTTCTTCATCCATATCAGGGTATCTTTTCCTCTTGGTTTCTCGGTTAACCAGGAAAACAATCTCATCTTGCACTGAAGTTGTAGCCAAATCCAATTCCATTTCCGCCGTGAATCTCATGAAGTCCTCGTTGTTAAGCCTAATGTCTCTAACTATGTCCCAAGTAGTCGTAATACCATCAACAATGTTAGCAGTAGTCTGAGAAAGATACCTTGGTGGTTGTGCTGGAGCCATTATTGTTGTGACTGTAGCTTCTGTCAGCTAAAACTCCATTTGAGACAAAGCTATAGAGGAAGTATCCTGAGGGTCTTCATTTCCTTCTGTCTCAAGCAAGTAATCCGCTGATGTGGGAACATAGGAACACATCGTGGTGTCATGAGTGAGTTTCTGACAATTTAAACAGAATCTGGTGATTCCTTCATAGTGGAAAACACATGCAATCGTTCCCTATTTTGGAATATTATATTCAATCTAGCAAATGGATCAATGCTAATGTTAGCTCGTATGGTAGTAGCTCTTGTTACTGAGTGGTTCTGCACATCAGCTTTGATCACTTCTCCCACAGCTCGAGCAATCAGTCTGGTTGTCATCGGTGATGCATACTGCAGAGGGAGATCATGGATCTGGATCTAGACTTGCAATGAGCAGAAGTAAAAAGTAGCATCAATGGGTTCCCACCTCTGTATAAGGACAATCCAGCCATTGTAAGCCACAGTTTGACGAGGCAGAATGGAGATGAGGTCAGTTTCTGAGGAGAAAATGAATTGAACATGATCATGGTCAATTATTCTCCCATACACCCTGGTTTCCATCCGCCATATTCGCGGTAGATCAGTCGCCATTGCCACCTAATCCTGTTCCGCATAGTTCATAGGTCTTGCCACCAAGCTTAATTTGCTCATCTCTTCCGTGCTGTAGTAGGCGTAATAGGGAATGTACACATCGTCATCTCTACGACCCATATGAAACTGATCGATAGTTGACCAAAAGTTGTCGACCATGTTGCAGGATTCTATCTTTTTCGGCTTTGAAAAATGTTAAGTGAAGAGTCTCCAGTTTAGTCCTATTTTAAGTTGGAAAGCTGAAGTAGTAATCATCATCTCTCCCAACACATGTTCTTACGCAAAGCTTCTTGGAGATTGTAAAGTTCTCCTCCAGTGCATGTTGAGCAAATGTCTCTTTTAGCCGCCTGAATCTTCTTCTTTGTGTACTCAAAGATTTTGTAGTAGCAGAGAGAAATGAAGTGATTGGTGCAACCAGTAGTGAATGCCACTTGTTGACCTCTGAAGTGGGAAGGGTGAGGGGTTTGGAAAGTAAGCAATCATTAGTTTTGGAGAGTGTAAGGGGTTATAGAAAGGTTGGCGTGTAAAGGTGTAGAAAGAGCTTTGGTAACCTAAATATGTTTCACGCTGATAGGTGGTAATCATTAGGTAATCAAGAATGTTGGGCCTAATCATTGAAATTAAAATGGCCATTAATGACAGATCACAGCCCATTAATGCTAATTAAATGAGGTTGGGAGACTGTATATGGGGGTATTGTTATGGCATCATGCCTTGTGTCATACGGCAAGGTGTTTGAAGAGGTACTGAGTAGAAATTATCGGAATGGTAATGGGGACTCAAAGAGTAGAGGGGCATTGTTATAGCATAACCAACCTGGTATGTTAGCTCTAATATAGTATTGAAAAAGATTGTCCTTAACCACACTTCTAGCAATGAGGAACTGCCATGAGTCTTTTTGTGGTGGGATGTGATAAAATTCCACTCCTTCCCTTTGCTCCATGATGTACTTGAGTTGTTGCAGTTGGTGTTGAAACCTTGGCCATTTATCTTGCTGTGTAACTATTTCGTATAGCTTATTATTGTCAATCAGTATGCTTATTGGGAATAAATGCAAGTCTATAATACTTTGTGTGAGCCATAAGAGTCTTTGTAGTCGTACGTGCATTTTGGAATCCCAACTAAAGATTATGTGTCTTGTGTGCCAAGTTTTCTTATCCTCTCTACACTGTATAATAAAAGCTCCTCCATGTAAATTGTACTGAGTGTTGAACATAATATCCCACCATGCATAGTACTTGCTTGCTCTGTTCTGTAACCTATTCTTTTCAGGCACTAATTTTGTTGTGCTCCTTCCTGAAGTTCTCTGTTCTTCTTGTATCTGCAACCATTGGTTTGCTTCCATTAGAGCTTCCTGATTCTTGCTCATTAGATTTGGTTATGCATTTTCAAAAACGATCAAGTTCCTTGTTTTCTAGATACACCATAGTACCCAAGGGAAGCTTAGTCTGATTCCTTTTGGAATATTGGTCTTCGTGATTATCGGGAAAAGATGAATAAAGTTGCCTGCTAATGTGTTTCTATTAAATCCCCTAACTGGTTCCAGAGTGTTGGATAATCTCCATAGCTGTCTAGCTGGGTGGCATATGAACAACATATGATTGATAGTTTCAGGCTCAGAGTGGCATATGATACATATATGCATAGAGATTATCTTTCGGTGATGTAGTTGATCCTTAACAGCTAAATCACCTGATAATGCATTCAAAATGAATATCTTAAGTTTTGAAGGAGCTTTAATTTTCCATATCTTAGCTTTTAAAACTAGTTTGTAGTCCACCTGAGCTGTCCTTTGTAACCCCCCGTTGGTCTGTAAATTGCTAATCAACCAATAACCACTCTTTACTGTATACTCACCAGAAGCATTAAATCCCCACAGCAAATCATCCTGTTTGCTTAAGTCAGGGGAGATCAAAGTTATACGTGGTATATCCATTGGGTGTATTATGTCTGCAAGTATCTCCATATCCCATCCATTAGCATTCAACAAATTACAAACTCTGAGATCCACATTAAATCTTGCTTCTCTGCTAATTGGAGCTCTTGGTGTAGAGTGCATGATCCATTTTGTAGACCATACAAATGTATCTCTCCCATCACATATATGCTTGATTAGTCCTTTAACTAGGAGTTCTCTACCTTTTAATATACTTCTCCAACCATATGAGGGTCTATATCCCAGGGAGCAATCAAGGAAATTCTGCTGCGGGAAGTATATGGATTTGTATGTTCTAGCGAGTAGTGATGTCCGTTTGCTAAGAATTCGCCAGGCCTGTTTTGCAAGTAAAGCAATATTAAAGTCACCAAAGTCTCTAACTCCTAGTCCTCCTTGTGATTTTGTTTTCTGAACTTGTTTCCAAGCAACCCATGGTATCTTGTTCCTATCTTCCTCTTTATTCCACCAATAGGTTATTGTCTGCATAAAGCAGATGGCTGATTGTAGGACATTCATGCTGGAATTGTATACCTGTGAGCCTGCCTTGTGAGCTAAGGTAACTTATTTTGCCTATTAAAGCTTCTGTACAGAGAATGTAGATGTACGGTGCAATTGGATCCCCTTGCCTAATTCCTCTATGTGGTTATACTAGCCCATGAGCTTGGCCATTAATGAGAATGGAGTATGTTACTGTAGTGATGCAACTCATGATTAGGTTGACCCATTTAATATCAAAATCAAGCTGTAGCAAAACCTCCTTAATAAAATTCCACTCTAGTCTATCATAAGCTTTAGATATGTCTGTTTTGACTAGCATATAAGTGGCTTTACCCTTTTTATTGGTGTTGATGTGGCGGATGAGTTCATGAGCTATCATGATGTTATCTGTTATCAGTTTCCCTGGCGTGAACGCTCCTTGTGAGTCTGATATATTATCCTTTAGCATCGGTTGTAGCCTTTTAGTTATGATCTTGGAAACAATCTTATACATTACCGAGCATAAGCTGATTGGGCGGAAGTCAGTCATTAGAATTGCATTATCTTTTTTGGGAAAGAGACTGATGTAGGTGTAGTTCCACTCTTGAGGAATCAAACCTTTATCGAAAACTTCCTTAACTTCTTTTGTTAGTTGTGGTTCCAGTATAGTCCAATATATCTTATAGAAAGCACCAGTCATCCCGTCAGGCCCTGGTGCACTTTCTAATTTTATACTGCAAATAGCTTCTTTGATTTCTTCTGTTGTAATATCCTCCATGAGTTTAGTATTCATGTCTTGGTTGACTTTCTGTTAAATATGTCTGATGAAAGTGCCGGTATATGATGAGTTTTGTGAGGTGAACAAATCTTTGAAGTATTGTGTAGCTATTTCCCCTTTGGAACCTTCCACATAGTGTTTGTGTCCTTTATTGTCTTGAAGGTAGTTGATTTGATTTCCTTTCCTGTTTCTATTCACCCAAGCATGAAAATTTTTGGTGTTGGCATCACCATCTCTCATCCATTTTTGTTTAGCTTTTTGTTTCCAGTAGTCCCTCTCCAGCCTGACTTGTTCCATTAGTTCCGCTTTTAATTGACTGATTATACTGATGTTGGGTTTTCGTTTTGTTACCTCCATCTGTAACTTTTCCTTGAGTTGATCAATGTTATTTGCAGAATTAGTTAAGTTACGTTTCTTCCACTGGGAAATTCCTTGTCTGCAAGCTCTGACTCTGCTAGCAACCTCCGCTTTTGTGTCCATATTCCAGCATCTCCTTATGACTTCTTCAAACCTTTTGTTTTTAGTCCATCTGTTATCAAAGAAGAATCTTTTGGAGAATGCATATAGTTATGTAACAACATTTACCATAACTGGTCTGTGATCTGAACCCATTATTTCCATATACGTTGATGTGGTCTGTGGGAATAAACACATCATTTCTGAGTTACCAAAGACCTTATCTAGTCTGACTTGGATCCATTGTTTGCCCCTTGAGCCCATCCATGAATATCTTGGACCCTTGCTGGTTATTTCTTCCATGTCACACTCTTCTATCATGTCCTTAAAGGGTTGCATTGTCCAGTTCTGTCTTAGTGGTCCCCCTAGCTTTTCCTTGTTGTCTCTAATTTCATTGAAGTCCCCTATAAGCATCCAAGCAGATCCTCTGGTTGTGTTTATTTTCCTTATTTGATCTCACACTGGTTGTCTATATTGATGTGATGGATGACCATAACCAAAGTGATATAGATGAAGTGCCTTCCCATTCTCAACTTAGTGTCTATTATGTTCTTGTTGCCTTGAAGTACTTGCAGGTCATCTGAATGTTTCCAAAAAGTGCCAGTCCTCCACTTTGTCCTTCTGGTTCTATACTATATATATTTGTATATCCTAGCTAATCCTTGACTTGGTTTACAAAAGGTAAGGTGTTTTTAGTTTCCATGAGGAATATATAATCCGGAAATAAGGTCTTCCTTATTTCCTTTAGTCTTCGAACTGTCAGGGTACTCCCCAATCCCTGACAGTTCCAGCTCAATATAGTCATGGCAACTTGGGTGACTTAAGGATAGTCACCATACCTGTTTTTGCATGTTTGTTTGTTTGTAATTGGGTAGAAGTTGACTCCTTATTGATCTTGCATTTC
The DNA here is from genome assembly GCA_900406435.1 of Lepidium aucheri. Lineage (NCBI taxonomy): Eukaryota > Viridiplantae > Streptophyta > Magnoliopsida > Brassicales > Brassicaceae > Lepidium > Lepidium aucheri. The sequence goes on along the minus strand of OVBA01007778.1, from coordinate 822 downwards.
TTTTTGATATCTGTTGGTACCAGGCCCAAAAGCCTGAAGAGGCCCAATAACAAAGAACAAGGGAAGATGGGCCTCGTCGAGCAGGTGACAAAGCGAGCTTCAAAGTGTCCAAGGAGCAAACACGAGAAGCCGGGAGAGCATAGCTGACCTAGTGAGCAATCGGTACCCGCGGAGCTCGCCCAAAATCAGGGCGGAAATCTTGGAGAATCTTGAGAGGATCTTCTCCAAAACCCTAGAGCAAAAGCCAATAAATAATAGTTCAACACCTAGGAGTAGAGATAAGAAAAACAAGAGAAAATAGTCCTAGAGCTTGAAAGATTACTTTTGCCTTTGTTTGTAATCCGATTTTGTTCCAATAAAGTATTTGATTCGAAGTTCCACAATTTGATAACGAGTGTTGAGTTCTAGCATCAACATTTTGGCGCCCACCGTGGGGCCTCGAATCATTCTGACCGAAAAGTAAATCGACAGGCGGCGAGAATGGATCCAACGAACAATCACGGCGACATACCAACAGCATCAAACGCAGGTCGAAGAGGACAACCAACGAGTACCGCAACGACGCGAGGATAAACCCTAATCGACCTACGAANAGACCTGGTGGAGCAAAGTAATCGACGCACGGATCAGATCCTTGAAAGGCTCAACGCCCAGGATCAACGATTCAATCAGCTCCAGGCTCAGCTCCCCCGACAAAGTAATCAGCATCCCGCTGACCCACCGGTTAACTCGGCGAGAACCAGCCAAAACGAACAACAACCCGAAAGTGCTAGGCACCAAGCAGGCGACCAAGAGGCACAGGAAAGTGATGCTCGGCAAACA
>OVBA01007777.1:0-13813 GCA_900406435.1 Lepidium aucheri | reverse complement strand
TGTGTGCAGATCAGTAATCTGTTTTGTCGAATTCTCTGCTTTAACAGATGTGAGACCTGGTGCTGTCTGATTTATTAACCTTTATTGCTGACTACACAATCACAATGCTATATTTAGTTTTTTCTTTTCTATCTCTTACGAGTTAAGTGACCCAAAATTTTGAACTTGTAACCAGCAACTTATCCTGATGCAGCCATGAAATTAGGTTCGGAAGTAAGTAACTTTCATTCACTTTACCTTCTCTTCCACATGCTTCTACCAAGGAATGATCAAAAGCTATATATCTTCAGTTTCTCATGTTTCATGTTTTCAATTGACAGACTTTCACTACTGGTCACGGAAGCGTACAAGGACGCACATGCAAAGAGTGTAATGGTTATGACATCACATACCATATCATTTACGATTAATCTATTAAGTATACAGTTTCTTATATCTCTTGCTTATAGAATCATTTCTTTTCATAGGCTATGAATGAAAATATGAGCGATCTTACGCAGAGCTTAAGTATGCCACCAGGAGTCAGTAATGGGTTAAAGTAATGGACCGAATCTTTTTTAGTGAATTTCATTCAGTTTCATTCATAATTTGTTTTACATTTTACATTAAAATAGCAGATATTATTTATAGCATGCAACTAGATAATGATATAATAGAATAGCAAATTGTATATTCAATTCACTACATTATATCGTTTTATTTTTTGTTATTTCTTTACTGGATTGATTTTTTTCTGTTGGTTTAGTTGTTTTTTAAGGATGTTTCCGTTTGGTTTAGAGATTATTTGAATTTAAGTTATTTTATTAAATGGCAAGTGAGTTTTAGTCCAGTGGCAGAGATAAGTCCACTAAATGGCAGGCGCACTTGCACATCCCGAGATCGAGTCTCGCCGCCTGCATTATGCAGGAACTTGGCTATTGGGCCGGCTAGTTGTGGCCTAATATTATTGACAAAAAAAAGTTATTTTATTAAATATCTGTAACGTTTTATTTGATTTGAAACAGACATCTTCAATAGATGTAATTTAGACAAATGTTTAAATTGATTGTAACTTCTATAGATATTTTTAATCTTGTGTACAAACCTTTAGTGGTTAGTATTGATGATCCTGTTTGAAATGTTTATTTTACTTTATAACTATGTTAAGTGTTTATTCAGAATTAGATTGTATAAATAATTATTTATGAATCAATACTAAAGAACTCTAGATGTTAATAAGTCTTAGTTTCAACGCGCATACCTTAATTAGTCTTAGCTTTGATAAAACAATGAAGACAATTTTTATATGCTAACAACATTGCTTTCTTGCCACTCTAAATAATGTTTTCGTTCTTTCGATAATATACAAATAAAATGAGATACAAAATTTTATATAAACTGATTTATTTTTATTACTCTAAAATCTCATAATAAATTGATATTTACAATAAAAAAACTCCTACAACAAATAAATTAGTTTATTTTGTCCATGTATTAAACTATATCTCATTAACTATACGTTAAATAAATATAATATATTAAAAATCATAACACCATTTGAACAAATTAACAAATAAATACATTACAATATATTAAAACAAAAAATACCTACTAATAAAGTTACCATTAACTAAAGAAAACAATTGATTAACAAAATTATATATAATAAAGTAAAATATATAAGAAGACTTACAATAGGCATAAAAATACAAAAGAAAAATATTTACAAAATTCTACTACTATTGTGCATTCAAAAACATATCTAGTTTTTTTTTTATTTAAAAATCAAAAAACTATATAGTGAAACTACATATATTTTTATTCCGTGCAACACACGATCAATCATCTAGTATAAAATATATATTTATAACAGAAAACAGTGACTTACAATTTTGACGCCAAATCAAAACTTATAATAGTGTTCCAAATTACAAAACTATCCATAAACTTCTGAAATATTCTACTAATTAGTATTTTTCCGAACTTATGTTAGACAAACTCCTTAACCAACCACCTCCACCACCCCATCTCCAATTTTTCAACTCTCATCCTCAAGTCTTGTTTATACTCCAAATCTTTTTTTACAGCTTCCTTTTTGTACGCCTCTAACTCTAGTTTGTGTTCTGATTTGAATGGCTCTAACTCTAGTTTGATGTCTGATTTGTATACCTCCAACCCTATTTCATGATCTTGAATGTCTCCTCCCAACATATTGAACTTATATTCTATTTTCTTATGGTATTTGACATCTAGAGTCTTACCGAAATCCCACACTACTAAACCAACTAAGGTGCACACTATCAGATATGCACATATCCTTATACCAACATTAAGATCAATCTTATTTTTCTCAGTCACTACAATGGCCAGGTTGTTTTTTATATTTTCAAACTTTCTCATTAGTCTCAGAAATTGAGGAGCCAAGTTTGAAAATCGACCAAAAATCTTCACCAAAAAGCCGCTCAAACATATTGTTTTCCTTATCATGAAGAATCTCATGAAGAACATATAGTTCACAGTTTGACTTGCCTTTTTGTACAAAGCCTTCTGCTCTTGGCTCTTTAGTTCGCTCAGCTGGTCCATAAGCGCCGTTTCCCACCTCTTAAGGTCCTTTAGAGGCCCCCAAATCCACCCGTCAGTGCACCGAGGATGGGAATGGAAGGTACGAGCTCCCCACATCTCATCTTCATTTCATCATAACAAAAAATATAGAAGCATTACTAAAATTATATGACTGCTCGAAATTCAGAAAATACAGAAGTCTTATGAAGATGGTCTCCCATATGTTGGTGAATCAGTTGAGTCCAATATGTAAGAAGCAAAGCTTCTTCTTCTAAGAAACACAACAATCTTTTCTTATCCTAAATGATGAAATGCGCGAGAACAAAATAACAGAGAAAGAGAATCTGTTTTATTAATCAGAAACTTGTGTTCTTACATAATACTTACGATTTTTTTATACCAGACCAAACAAATCAACCGACACCATTAGAATTGTATCTCTTTGACATACGACTTAATCTAAACAACACGACATTTGACGACATGTAACTATTCTAAGTGTTGCGACTCTGTTTTTCTGTAACTAACTTAATACATTAGACATATTATAAACTATACTAATATAATTAAATAATAAACTCAATTATGATCAACACAATATTCTGCAGAAACTTTTTGCTTTATACCTTCAGCTGCTGAAATTCCTAGCCAGCCAGGTAATCTTAATTTCCCTTTTTTAGCACATGAAGTTGTAAAATGATCAAATAGCAACAAAGTCTAGCTTGTATAGTATTTGTTCGCACTATCCATGTATGATGGTTGTGATTGTTGCATCATATTAACGTAATACGTAACTGAAACCATGAAAAAACCCTTTTCTGGAAATTTCGAAGCCTTGCAGCAATCATAACCTGTGTGTTTTATAGTATGTCCTGCAGCAGTATGATAATCAGTTATCAAAGAATTTCAAAGATATGGTGAATGAAATAAGGAGGCAAAGATGTTCTTAGGTAAGGTATAGCAAAATTCTAGTATCTGTTTTTTTCACTTCCTAACCGTATCTTTCCCAACCTAATAGTTCCAACTTCTTTATGTTTAATCTACACAGAATAATATTGTGCAAGAAGGGTGAGTAATTCTGGATGGATTTCAAACAGACTCTTAAATACAAAAGTTGCATGTGTATTTTTCTAATCTTTTTCTGCTTACGACATGATCAGTCTTACACTAATAGTAACTGCATAGCTCCTATTTGCAGCCAGTACCAGTGTCTAGTTTCATAGTCTTTTACTTTAACCAGTTGGCGAATTCTTAATCTAGACTCATCTAATACCTCTTTGGGAAATGATTTGATCAGACATTGGGCGTTATTTGTCATTTTAGTCTTGGATTTCATGAACATGGAATATTGCCTACGCAGTTTTGTTAATTTCATAAAACCTTGTAGATGCTGATTGTTCTGCTGATTCATGGTATCTTCTGTTTGTAAATGTACAGGCAGAAAGAAACGAGAACTCTGGTCTAATGAATTAGAGGGAGATATAAGAACCTTTTATACTTCTTTAATTATCAACAATTACTCAAATCGTTCTGCTGTTTCCAAATCGTGGAAATGAATCGAACTTCTAACCGAAAAAACAAAGGAAAAGAACAAGTAAAAAGAAATCCGAGTTTGCTCGGAATAGGTTCCTAATGTGGTAGCCAAATTGTGCTTCCTTAGGACATTTTCTCTTCTTTATATTTAGGTTACTAAAGTAACTAAGTAGATCGTGGAAGCTCTTTACCAGCTAAGAACGATCTGAAAAGAATGAGGGCACGCTTTGGTTCGAATAAAGGCACCTCGTGGCCCGCTCCTCTTACCGTTGCAAATGTCAGTCCCTTGTAAACCTCTGTCCATCCTCCCACCTGTTAGCGCAGGTAAACATCACTGCCTTGTATTCTTCTACATAATACTTATCCATGTACATGTAAATCTTTAAGCATGCAGTATATATCATACCTGGTTACCAGAGTACCAAGGATACCAACGAGTTTTCACTGGGAGATTGAGATGACTGAGGGAAAACCTTGTTGCGGTCACAGGGACCACCGAGTCTGTATCACCGCTGCAATTGAAAGAACACAATCCACAGTTTGGTTAAGTAACTAAAATAGTGAGTCTGAGTTTCTTCAGGTTCATTAATTTCAACTAGGCTTAAGATTCCACGGTTCAAAGTAGGTTTACCTGAAAATCCAGATCCTCAAACCAGACGCTGCAAGTTCCTTGTATATAGGCAACATCGTCTTAGCCGAATCTTTCCAGTTCTTAATCAAAACATCACTGCACCACCAAAACAAGAACCATTAGTCTATAAATCATCATTATACAGTCGTGGTCAAGTGGTGAAGCGAACTGTTTACCTGCAAGCAGTCCATTTATAGGGAATGCCAGTAACATTAGCGTGCATAGCTCTCTGAACATCGCGACGGTTGTAATACTTCTCTGCATAACTCTCCGTACAAGGATCATATCCAGACACTAAACGTCTACGCAAAAGTGTGTTCTTCATCCGTAAGAAACCAGTATTGTTCTCCTTCTTCTGTGCAGCCAAACACGTTGGAGTGTAAATACTGTACTGATCAATGGTACCAAACTCATGATTCATGGCATAGTTAACGGCAGTGTCACAATCATCAGAAACAATCTCAGCTGTAAAATTGCAGTCTTTGAGAATTGACTTGTAAGTTCTGTCAGAAATAATTGCATGAGTCCACCAGTAAGTTACTGTTCCTATGTTGTCATACTGATTATCCGTCACTGCATTTCCCACCTTCAGAAGTGAAAGATTTTGTTAATTACGAATTGGACGTAAAAGTTTTGATTTGAGCTACATAGACCCTTTTTGTTTTCTTACCATGAACCCTTTGAAATTGATGATGGGTTTGGAGAAAGCTTTGTTGTAGTCATAAATCTTTTTGGCAAGCTGTGGAACATAATGCCCTACACATTGAAATTTATTAACATGTAATACTTGAATCCTAAACCGGAACAATTGATTGTAATAACGTACCGGCATAGCTTTCACCAGCGATATAGAAGTCTCTGTATTTGTATTGAGGAAATCTCGATAACCATTTGATCAGAAATATTAAATTGTCTTGAGCTGTTTGTTCATCACCAGAATTTTTAAGATCAGAGCTTGTGTTTGTGTAGGAAAATCCAACTCCGGCCGGTGATTCCAGAAACAATAGGTTTGCATCTGTTATTGTACACAATATATAAAGCCTCAAAATGATTCCTTAAGTGAAATAATTATATAGAACAAAAGTGAGTTTTGTCTGTGATTAAATTTGTAGTTACCTTTGTTCCAAGCGAACTTGTTGAGATAAAGATTAGAACCGGTTTTGTTGATACGAAACGGTCCAATTTCCTCTGAAGCTCCATAAGCAACCGAAGAGCACCCTGGTCCTGTGGATTTCATATCATATAAATAAACAAATCAAATTTTATAGCATGACACAATCTGTTGTAAGTTACTCCGTAATTTCAAGAATGCTATAATCAGAAAGTTTTAGTAAATCTTATGTTATACCTATAGCTAGATAATGGTATAATTAGAATTCTACATTACATTTCAAATTGTTCTTGATCAAGTTTTTATCTATAAAATACAGTGATTAACTTATGGTTTTTGGTCCAAGATTATTGTATGGTATCTTGATTGCATGCTTCGATTTTTCCCTTACGAGTAATTAAATTATATAGAATGGCTAAAGGCCAAAATTCAAAAGAATATCAATACTAGACCACAAAAAATCAATATGAAAATAAATAAAAGTGTATTTATATAGCCAGAAATAAGTAGCATCATCATTTGGCCATCAACTTGTGAACTTCATGAATACGCATGCGTCTATTAAAACAATTATCTTATATACAAATATATAGTCAGATTCTTTTATTTTTTTTTTCCCAATAACAAGGTCAATTTTCTATTACAAATTAGAAACAAGAAAAAAAAACTCAAATGTAGATAGAAAAAGTAGTAAGCTTTATGGTAATGTGTATGTATGAATTTTTGGATATAATTATTAAAGTCACCAGAAAGGCAGTTTCACCTTTTTGTCATGCTTTCTTACAGAAACTAATGAAGAGACAGAAGAACTAAGGCATCTAAAACAACAAGTTGATCCACCAGAAAGAGACAAAGAGAACTCTCATTGATGAAACTTAACTTAGTCATCTCAACAATTAAAAAAAAACACACACACATCAAGCTAATCATGCTTTTATCATTTTATGTACTTCTGATTGCATTACAACTATAAGTTTTATTTCAAATGGTTCTAACTAATTCTATACTATTTATATAATCGCCATGAATGTTTTAAGTCAAAGATAATTAGGGTTTGGGTGACAAGGATTACGCGCATGACCTGCATGATAATTGATATAAGAGGAAAGTATATATTAGCATACACTATTTTAAGTTTATTTTAGTGGGAGATAAAGGGCTTTAACTACAATGCGCGTGATTACTACAAATGGGTAAGAGTAAATGAATGCAGAGAGTACGAAATCCGAAGCTCGTGGAAGAGTTATATACTATTATCAACGGTCTTCAATACAAAGACAATTAAATACTAAAAATGATTATAAAATTAAAAAAATGAGTGCATGTTCCATTAATGAGAGGCAGATGGGGTGGTTGATAATTGATATGCTATTTTAGTTGGACATTGATTTTTGTTTGTTAATCCAAAATAACAATATTTACTTACGTATATACATTCACAAATTAGTACTTGTTTGTTTAGTCTCATAATTTGTCGTCTGATGAGATTCTTCATGGACAAAACTTTTGTTTGTTTTCTCTCTGTCGTGTCCCTTTTAATTGTCCACTATTCGTCCAAAACAAAAGATACTATACTAATTAAGATATACTTTGATATAAAACCATAACCTTTTATCGATAGTGGCCCTAAGCTAAACCACGTAAAGCATACGCTTTAGGCGCCAAAATTTGTAAACATTTTTAGAGGTATTATTTTTGAGATTTTATTGTAGGGTAATGGTAGCATATTGTTGTTTTACTTGAGGAAATTAGTTCGAATCCCTCAAAATCTTATTTTATTTTATAAATTTTTATTTTTGCTTTAGGTGTAAAAAATATTTGGGTCGACCCTGCCTTTATTTTAATTAATTCATGAATATATGAATATATGACTTCGGTTTCGGTTTAGTTTTGGCTTTGTTTTTCAATGATTAGAATGTGGTTAGCCTTACATAAACTATACATTACGTACTACAAGGAAATCAGAATTCTGGACAAATTGAGAACTTTTGACCGCCTACAGAAAATCCGAATACTTATATATAGTTGTATAAGAAATTAGGAATTATAATCACAATGAATACGTATACATGTATAAAGTAATTGGAGTAAGGGGAAACTAACCTCCATTGAGCCAAAGAAGAAGGGGTTTGGTGTGAGGAGAAGGAGAAGAAGACTCAGTGAGCCAATAGAAGAGATAACGACCATGAGACTCGTTGACATTAACATAGCCTGAGTATTGTGAGAATGCCACTTTTGGTTGCCCTGGAAGTGCTTTGATTCTGTCTTTCTCTTGCTCTTTTGAGTATGATGATGATGATGATGCTGTTGTTGATATAAGAGCAAGAAGAAGAAGAAAAATGAGACTAGTTTTTGCCATTTCGTCTCCTCTCACTAGTCTATAAACTTTTTCCTTCAATTGGATTTTTGTGTGAGAGGTAATAGAGTATACATAGATCAATGTATGTTTGTATTTAGGTATGTAACTATGTATATATGTATGTGTATATATATATACATGTGTGAATGTATAAGAGAGAGAGAGAGAGAGATAAAAGGATTGATGGATGAGGTTTTGGAGGTTCTAATTAAATGAGAGTGTGTTTGCTGAGTTACTACACAATGTGTTTGGCCAGCCTGTGAGTGGACCTTTCTCATTCTCTCTCCTTGTTAATATGTATCTATTGACATGTATATATGAGTTTATTATAGTAACTATTCACAAGCTTCTATACAACTATATATCACCTTTACTAATTTGATGAATATGTATAAGCCATGGTACTGCTGCTTCTCCCTTCTAGAATCATGTCATGCCAAATGCCCTCAAGGTGAAAAGGTAAAGTTACCTTTATATTTGCAATTGTTCAAATTTCATAAACATATCAAGTGGTTATACATTTATATCTGTGATTTTTATATAGAAGACTATAGTTTTACATAATTGTAGTTTTGGATAAAAGAGTTAAAAGGTTTAAAAGTTTTAAATTATGTATTTCCTCCGTTTCATTTTAGTTGTTGTTCGAGATTGTTTTACGTAAGATTAAGAATTTTTATAAATTGACCATATTAACCTCAAAAATAACATTAAAAATTTCAGTCGTAATTATATTATCTATTAGTATTATGTGAAATTTATAATAAGATTATATTTAGAAATTTTATACAAATGTTCCATTGAAAAATGAGAATGACAACTAATTTGAAACAAGAAAAAAAGTCGAGAATGATAACTAATATAAAACAGAGAAAATATTAAATCTTGTCGATTTAATTCTGAGATCTTTGAATCATAAAATAAATGCTTTTGCTCATAATATTGAAAAGACACCTTAAATTTTGTAAACACTTCCTCACATTTATCAACTTTCTAATGAGTATTTGAGTTGATATATATACATATGTATATATATATATATTTACATATGTATATATTGTAGAATAGAAGTACTATTGCTAATATGTGAAGACAAATTTGGATCTCGAATCAGAAGAAGATATGATCTAGAATCAGAAACAAATTAAAGCCATAAATGCAAGATTGCAACAATTATTATTTTTATCTTTTTCTTTCATCTTCTTATTAATTAGCTTATATATGCATGGTAATGCTATTCATTAAATATTTACACGGTAATAAAGCGTAAATGATACATTATCATTTTTATCCATGTCCACAAAATTCTTTCAATATGAACCTATAGGTAATTTTATAGAATTAATTATTTGAATATAAATTTTATAAAATAAACATAATTGCTGAATGGTGGTCAACTAAACGACATTAAAGTCAAAAACTATGTAGCACATTTGTTCGTGATGAGCTAAAAAGCAAAGAAAAATAAATAAATAAAGTGCATATAATTAGGTTAAGGAAAGAAAGCTCTAATTAGCACAAGATAACCAAAAAGAAACAAACAAACGTAATTAGACAATATCGAACAATTATCAAGACTTCTGTAATCTTTTCTTGTAAGAAGACAAATGTTCACCGTCTAAAGTTGTTATACCTACAAATTCTGGTCTATTATTTCTTTTACAGGCTCCACTAATTCATGCACTTATATTACAATCATACACACACACACATATATTTATATATATATTTACTTCGTAATCTCATAGAAGAAAAAAAAATCACTAATATCTACGTGGTAAATTTTTCAATCTACAGTCGAGCTCCTCGTCTAATATTTTATATATTTGGAAGTCGCCTAATAAATAATTCTGACATCAAAAAGTCAAAAATTTTTAAAAGGTAAATTCGGGAGTAAAAGATTAAGTTTTGTCGATCTATTTGTCAGATGAAAAAAAAAATCAGTCTACAACAAAATTGACAATATAGTATAATGCATTAAGTGTTCGAAAAATTAGGCTAGCGGTGTTTAGGTGCTAAACAGTTGGTGGATACTGTTCACTCCGATTTCAGTGTAATCGGTTTGATTAGGCCGTCATTATAGTTAAAAAATTAAAACTGAAATTAGATGGTCAAAACGGTGATCATAAAAAAAACACACATCATTTTTAAGTATAATAAAAATAGTGTTTACAAAAATTTGGATGATTTATTTTTAATTATTAAACTTTTTAAGAAAAAATGTAATTATTAATCATATGACTCGTATTATTTAATATTTGAACTACATAGTTAATTTATCATATATAAAATACTATTATTCAAAAACTGTCAAAAAGCCGTTTAAAATAATCGCTTAGATATCGATTAAGTTTTTTAAACGCTAAATAGAAGTCATCATCCGCTTAGTGCCTATGTTTTTTCTTTAGCACAATTTTCGTTATTCATAGTGTCGGCCAAACCTACGTAACCGGAGCTGTGGTCAGCAAGTTGTTGAAAATCACTCCTAAACCAAACCAATCAAACTTACTTCAATAATTAAATCTTGCCAGAATATCAACAGTATATATAGAGTCATAGTGGTCACCATCTATTGTGTTGCGCCAAATGCGGTGTTGGTGAAAATGTCATTATTTCGGCTCGAAAAACACGAGAGAAAAATAAAATCTTGCGCTTGAACCAATTAATTAACTTGAAAATATATAATCATATAAATTAACTCATGATATTCTTATGAAAGGAGTATTGAAGAACAATATATATAGGTTACAAAAAGACTATTACGAACTGTACATAGGCTTTGAATTGCATTGTGGATTAATGTAAGAAATGATAGGTCCAAATCGGTGCCCGAAAAGCTGGTACACCATGTCGGATGTATTTCAGAAAATTCAATATATTGAATACACTTTTTGATTTTTTTTTCCTCTTACCTTTGCATTCAATTGGTGATATGACTTTGAATTGTCATTGTACTAAATTTACAAATGCTTAAAATGATTGTTTTGGTTATCAGAAGGTTCGATCATGGGTCTTGTGTCTTTGGTCTAAATCTAGACGTACATCTCCAAAATGGAAGAGTCAAATGTGAATATTCTTAGTTAGGACTCAAATTCGGATGGCGGATGATTTACTTTTACTCTTTACTACTAGACTACGAGCTCTGGTTCTAAAATGATTTTTTTTGTCAATGAAAACAATCTCAAAGATCATAATCGATCATATATAACTTCCCAAAATAGTATTTTCAATATAAAACCATATATAAATTCACGGTCTAAGTTATTCAAGTTAAACCATTTTACTAACCAAGATAAGCAATTTGAACTATGTTCCTCTTTGTAATTGTCATTGTACTAAATTTAGAAATGCTTAAAATGAGTTTTTTTATCAGGAAGTTCAGTTATGGATCTTGTGTCTTTGCCTGGGTTTAGATGTACATCTCCCAAACTAGGGGGTTAATGTGAATACACATGGACCAGGATTCGAATGCGGGTGGTGGGTGACTTACTTTTACCCTTTACCACCAGACTACGAAATATTAGATTAAGCTTAATGTCAAAAACTTGTTGGGCAAGTTAGGTAGTTAGGTTAGATAAGATTAAAGAGATATTTTAGAAGTTATCTAAAATATAAGTTTTCCTAATTGTGAAAGGAAATTATCTAACCTATAAAAGGAGATGCCAATGTGTGTCATAACTTTGTGTGATTAAGATTGAAAGTTTAGGTTTTGCATTGAGTTTCCTAAACTAATAAAGAGAGTCATTCTTTATAATTCTTGTTCTTACAATTTCGAATACTACACGAGCTCTGGTTCTAAAATGACTTTTTGCCAGTGAAATCAATTTCAAAGTTCATAATCGGTCATATATAACTTCCCAAAATAGTATTTTCAATATAAAACCATATATGAACTCACGGTCTAAGTTATTTACGTTGAACCATTTTACTAACCAAGATAAGCAATTTGAACTATATTCCTCTTTGTACAGGTTTTTGCAAACCGACAGAAACATTTTCATAAGTGAAGTAGAAAACAATGGTTCGAATTAGAAAGTGTGTAATGGACTTAAGTATGATACATCTAGTCAAACGTTGTATCGTAACCATGATACACAGTTTCCCACATTTTTTTTATTGAATGCTCCATTTAATATTGTAGCTCACTTCCATTGCACCACCACACATCAATAGAAAATACTAAAGACCTTATTTTTCCTAAAATATTTGTTGAGATCTGAAATTGTGATTTGTTCAGAGTGTTATTTAATACTAGTATCTGTTTTGTTCAATAGACGATATTGTATATTGTGTCAAAACATGTTCATAAAGGTTTAGTCATCTAACGATAGCGTGTTTTCGAGTGTTCAAAATCGGAAACGATAACGTGTAAAATATGTTATATGTAATTATAAGTTAACTATTGAATTGAGTTTGATTATGTTATATAAATAAGTCAGAGTGCAAGTGTATGTCTATGACAAAATGGGGATTGCGACCCTAACAAGAAGACCTAAATGTTAGAAAAAGAGCATGGCGTAATGATCGGCAGATCCGAAAAAATTTGCGATTATTAATTAATTGAATTATATGCAACTTGGACAATCTATTTTTGCGTTAAGTTAATTGACAATGACGGTTGATTTAACTAAACCTTGTATTAGACCTAGCTAGTTATAATGCAAGTCGTTGCAACTTGTGCTATGATTAAATATATGATTTGACTTTCATGCAGGCCTTGTTCTGAGTTTTCTAAGGCCAGAAGCCAAGAAAAAAAAATTATGGCTGCTTCATTAAATATATTTAAATTTAATTATATTTAAGTTTAATTATACAATTATTCTGTTAGTTTAAATTGTTTCTTCCTATTAAATTTTAAAAAAATGAAAAAATGTGGTTGTGATCTGAATTTAGGTTTTAATATATTCTTCAAAGACAAACTAACTAAATGAACTATATTGTATTTAGGGCCGAAAAATTTTCTTATATTTTAGGATCGGAAAATTTTCTTATATTTTTGGAGTTGAAGTTGATGCTTCTCAAGTTTCTTTTAGGAGCCGAGCCTGCTTTCATATAATTAAACAAATATTGTATATGATAAATACGAAACCAACTTAAATTTCCTAAACTAATAAGATATTAATAACTAAAAATATTATTAAATATACGATACTTTATTGTCGAATTTGATTTTGGTTTGAAGTGATATTCTATTTTGATTCAGTTTTGATATCCGTATTTTATAAGCTATACAATAACCATTGTTATATAAAAACACTTATCTGCAAATTAAGGGATAATAACAAATATAACCCAAAATTTCAAATCAAATACAAAAAATAACTTTTTCTGAATTTTATTGCAAAACTAACGCATCAGAGTAGTGCATTTTTTATTTTGTCCTCCATGATTAAACAAAAAAAACAGATGCGAAAATTACATATATACTCTCTGGGTAAAAAGTAGACTTCTCTTGAAGTCTACTTGGAATGCACACTTCAAGAGAAGTCTACTCCTTAACTATTTTTATAATTTAAAATTAAAAAAATAAATAATTATTAAATAATTAAATTTTTGGTTAAATAACTTTAAAATAAACAATTCTGAAGTCTAAAAAATAAAATATCACAAAAAGTTGGTGAAATAAAACCAACAAAGATCA
>OVBA01007776.1:0-13816 GCA_900406435.1 Lepidium aucheri | reverse complement strand
CTTCCAATGTGATTAATCACATTTTGGGAGATGAATTGAAGAGGTATTCCATGGATTTGAACCCAGAATGGTATGAGGTTGAGTAACTGAGACGACATAGTCGGAGTCCAACGTTGTAAGATGAGCATCCTGTCCGCGAAAGCCCACGGACCACCGCGAAGAACTGTCGCCATCATTTCCTCCGTTGGAAAGAGAAATTGAAAGCATCCACCCGCTACAGTTTGACCTTGAATCTGTCCCGCCATGCGCCAAACCCGTTGCATAACCGCAATGATTGACCGGATATTTTGCCGGCGTGGTATGGTCGAACGGCCGATGATGATGTAGCGGTTAACGGCCAAAGCTTGGTCTGTAATTTCCGTTGGCAAAGCGAATGGTGCATCATCGATGCCGAGATCGAGATCTTGTAGAGATTGACGAAGATTATTGGCCATGAGAAGAAGATACAACCAGAATCGGATGAAGCAATGAATGGAAAGGAAGAAGAAGAAGAGGAAGGTTCGGCCAAAATGGAGAAGTGAAGACAGAGTAAAATTGGGTCTCTCCTGTGAGGAGGAATTGTCATCACGAATCTTAATAGGAGACGTGGCCGTAACCGTCGGGAGAGAGGGAAGAACGTGGGGAATAAAGCCGGCGTGTATAACCGTCGGTGTAACCGACGTAAACAAATCGAGTTCAATCGCACTCGGGAGAGAAAATCGCATCGTGTTTTTTGAGATTTGGGTTTATTCATTACAATATTAGATGGCATTTCTTTAAAAAATGATCACACCTTTTAAAATCTATTTTTATCTCATATAAAATTTAAAATTTAGTTATCCATTTTGTTTTGAGATTTGATGAATACATATAAAATGGGTTTTAGCTAATAAAAATAATATATCACATATTATAAAAATATATTAAAAACGATAAATAATAAATTAGGAGTATATTATTCACTTAAATAATAATCAAAATCAAAACCAAATATAGTTATCATTATTATCAAGTTTTACAAAATCATTTTAAAATAAGAATTTCATTCACAATATTTTTCTTCTCAAGAAATTTTTCAAGTTTTGTTTCAATCTTCTTTAGTCATGTCTGGTACTGTGATTATTTAATTATGATGAAATGCAATTGACGTAGTAAATTTTTATTACAACTTTTTAATTGCATCTTTTGAAATAATTTATATACACTTTAGAAGTTGTCTTCTAATGACTGTTGGTTTACAATCTCTTCAGACTTTGAAATTTAGTTATTGATTTTGTTTTGGGATTAGATGAATTCATATCAATAATGTTCTTAAGGTTGTGTTTTTTCATTACATCTTTTCATTATTAGATACATTTCTTTAAGAAATGATCACACCTTTTAAAATCTATTTTTATCCCATATAAAATTTAAAATTAATTTTGTTTTGAGATTTAATGAATTCATATAAATTGGGTTTTAGCTAATAAAACTAATATATCACATATTATAAAAGTATATTAAAAACGATAAATAATAGATTAGAAATATATTATTCACTTAAATAATAATCAAAATCAAAACCAAATATATTTATCATTATTATCAACTTCTTACAAAAGAAATAATATAAAAACCTTTCTAATTTTGAAAGAAAATAAATTTATTAATGGTTTCCCCTCTATAATTATTGTATTTTACACATTAAATTATGTGTTCTTATTTGTTATAGGGTTCTAAACAATATAGGTGCCACCCAAAATTTCTTAATTCAGTTTTATATATATAGGAAATACTTTATTAAGAAAATATTTTCCAAATTGAAATACTCCTTTTTCAATATTTACTTTTTCAATAACAACAACAATTTTACAATTAAACATTATATAACTGTAAATGCCTAATTTTTTTGTCAAAGTAAAACATAATTTTAAAACCGTTATATTTTTATTATAATCAAAGTATTGATGTCTTTTCAGTTTCATAGGTTTGTGTCTTTTGACTCATAACTACTTAGAAGTTAGTTATTTTCTTTTCTTTTTCATTTTATAGAAGTTATTCAAGACAAATATAAATAATAACACAAATTTAATTTATTAATAAAAATATTTGTAAATAAAAAAATGAAGAATTGAAGAAAAAAATATTTTTATATTAATTTTCCTTACAATGTCCAAAAAACAAATTCCCTCAAAAATAATTTTTTCCATTGCAAACCAATCATTTTCTCCTATTTCACTATTCTTTAAATTATTAATTGTATTCTTTTCCCTCAATATCTATTCAATAGTATTTTTTTCTTTTATGAAAAGTTAAATTTTTACACATTCAAACAATTCAAAGTAATATTTTTTGCATTTTTAATGTTGAATCTTTTTAGTTAAAATATATTTAAAATGTACATTTGATTTATTATGACTATTCATCTATAGTTATGTCACTTTATTATCTTGTGCGTATTTTACATTTTTAAATTAAAATATTATTTTTAAATTATCTTTCTATTATCCTTAGAAACTTATATTTTTATGTATATAGAAGTTATTAACCGTTGATTTTTGTATTATTTAAGTTTTATAAATAAGAGAATATAAGTTACAATCATATTTACATCAACTAAAAGTTACTAATATTTTATTAAAATTCCAATTATCTTTGATTTTTATGGTAAGTTTTTGTTAAAGATATAATCTAAAATTTATACTAAATCTCTTTGTAAAGATATATTTTTGTTTATTGTATCAGTTCATTTATCGTTATATAGTTTTTTTAAAAAAATAATACAAAATTATTATGTGTTAAATTTTAGAAAAAATTATGGAATCAACAACTATTGACGGTTAATTTTTATTGTATTATCTAATAATATAAGTTAAAAATTCATAATATATTAAAATTATAATTTATATTAATTAAAAAAAATTTAAACAAGTTTTTTAAAGAATTTGATTATCCTCGCGACAACGCGTGGATTCGATTCCTAGTATTTATAAAAATTATCTTATTAATTAATTTCAATAAATATAGTTAATTTTTATTTTATATTATATACAATAATAATCAATTCTTAACACACAAACATATATATATATAGTTAATCTGTGTTATATACATCAAATTTGACACAAAAGATAATAAAGATTCAGTAAAAGATGAAGATTTTAAGTGAAAGAAATGATCATAGACTGCATGAATAATTCCGAATTTGCCTCTACAAAGTCCTCCATGCATGTGGTATTATTAATTTATGGAACTAAAAGTAAGTTTAAATTATAAATCAAAGATAAAACAGAAGTTATATTATCTACACCAAAACTTGGCAAAACGTTTCCCAACGTACGTTTTTTTTTTGGGTCGACAAGAAGCTGATTTGCATTAAGGGTTCAAAATAAAACAGGTCTAAACAATCTCCAAAAGACTATATACTAATGGGCCTAACCAAGAGGCACAACCTAAGATTTTCTCACTAATAGCTGGATAGATAGGGGATCCAATTGTCCAAAGGATTAATAATTTGCTAAAAGGTCCAGGCCCAAAAGCAGATTATTGTTTGAATCCAAATATATTTAGCATTTGAATTAAATAACTAAAAACTAATATCATACTTAATTTGTCTTCATATTGATTACAATTTGAAAGTATCAATAACATAACTAGCAAGTGGTCTTTATTGATGTGGTAAGTCAAGAGAATGCAAAGCAGACAAGGAAGAGAATATATACTATGTTTTATCTACTTTTATCTATTGTTATAATTGTAATCTCTATTATAATAAAACAATGCTTTGAATTATCTTTTAATTTATAATAATATAATAGAGATTTAAAATCTATGATTGGTCCATTTGTGTTAGATAATTAATTTGTCTGATTTGTTTAGATAATCTATGACATGATTCGGTCATATCTTTGTCTTTTTATATCAATAAATTTAAATTATTACGATTTGATTGGTTAAATTACATAGATTTAATCAATTCAGTAGATTATGATAAGATTCTTAACAGATTTTGCTATTGATTGAATTAAAGATAATTCCTTAATTATTATGATTTGATTGGCTAAACTACATGAATTTTATTGGTTGAATTAAAGATATTTCTTTAATTTTTACGATTTTATTGGATAAACTACATGAATTTAATCAATTCAATAGATTTTCTTATTAGTTGAATTAAAGATATTTTATTAGAATAAATTCTATTAATTTGATTCTATATATTTTATTGATTCGATTAGTTGCTTAATTGGATAAACTTCATCAAGACAAATTAGTTGAAGTTGATCGGCTTAATTAACAGATTTTACTAATTCAATAGATTTGATTGAGCTATAGTTTGTTAAGATTATGATGATAATCTTTAATTAAATAGATTTAGTTTGTTATTTAAATTATGATAAGAACATTAATTCAATAACTAACCAAATATCTATTATAATAAAATTGTAGCGTTTAATTATCCGTATAATTTATAATAATATAATAGAGATTTAAAATCTATGATTGGTCGATTTGTATTAGATAATTAATTTGTCTGAATAAACTTTGTTTAAATGATTTGTCACATGATTCGGTTGGATCTTTGTCTTTTTGTGGCAATAAATTTTTAATAATTTGATTTGATTGATCAAATTTTAAATCAACCACGTTTTTTTAAGTTTTTACAAGAAAATAAATTTTGTTAAGATTATGTTAAGGTCCTTAATTAGATAGATTTTGTTTGTTTGTTAAATTATGATAAGGACATTAATTCAATAATTAACTAAATACTTTATATCTAAGGGAAATCATACAAAAGATATTCCTAATCTTAACAGAATATAAATTTAATTAAAGTCTATATAGAAGACATGCCAAGACAAATTTAATAATACCAACGAAATTGACACCCCTTTTCTCTCGATTATTGTTTATTCATCATGTCTTTCTTTGAAATTTATTTGTTGAAACCTAGCAAAGAAATTTGGAGGATTAAAGTCAAAATTCTAAACCTCTGGAAGGTATACACCAAAGAACATGGTCAATGACTGATATGGTTTTTTGTGATTTTAAGGTATATTATTAATAATTTATTCATGTGAATGCTTTTAAAATAGTTTAAAATATTTTCTAATTAATTGATATCTCTATTATAATAAAACCATCGCAATAAGATTTTTTGTATCTTTGTAATAATATAATAAAGATTTTAACTCTCTTGATTTGTTGTGATTGGTCGATTTGTTTAAACTCATTAGTTTGTCTTTTTTGTTTATATAAGATTGTTTTCCAAAACTAATTATTTCTTTTGATTCTATTTCAATAAAAACATACAATTAAAAAAATAAACCATTTAAGATTTGATTGTCATTGATTTAAAAAAGAATCGCTAAATCGCTAACCAATTAAGATTTGAATTTTTGTTTGTTAAAAAATAAAATTTTAACCAATTAAGATTTGATTTTTGTTGGTTTAGAAAGACCAACTAAAATTTGATTTTCGTTGGTTTAAAAAAAAAATCTTTAACCAATTAAGATTTGATTTTCGTTGGTTTAAAAAATAAATCTTTTGTTGAGATTTTGATAAGAACCTTAATATGATTTTGTTTGTTTTAACAAATAAGTTTTTTGGATTTTGGATTTTGATAAATTTTCCGTATCTTTGTAATCAAATAATAGAGATTTTAAATTTAGAGTTGTTTTGATTGGTTGATTTATTTTAACTAATTAATTTGTCTCAGTACTATTTGTTTAGATAATTTGTCACATGNATAATTTGTCACATGATTTGGTCTTATCTTTATCTCTTTGTAGCAATAATTTTTTTATTTCGTTAATAGAGATTTTGTTTATGATTTTGTTACTTTTTTGAATCTTAATTTGATTGGTTGTATTTTTGAAACTTAATTTGATTTTGTTAGTTATACTTATTTTAACAAATAAGTTAGTTAAGATTATGATAAGATCCTTAATTAAACAGATTTCGTTTGTTCATTTATGATAATAATATTAATTCAATAATTCACCAAATACCTTATATTTAATTCAATAATTAGATTCAAACTCCCTAAATTTGTTTTGATTGGTTAAATTGTTTAAACTAATTAATTTATCTTTTTCTTTAGATAAGATTATTTTTAAAAATGAATTATTTGTTTTAATGGATTTCAATAAAAACATACAATTAAAAAGAAAAATTCAACCAATTAAGATTTGATTTTCATTAATTTAAAAACGAATTTCTTACCGATTAAGATTCAAATTTTGTATGTTAAAAAAAGAAAATTTAACCAATTAATATTTAATTTGTTGGTTCAAAATGAAATCTCTAATCAATTAAAATTTGATTTTAGTTGGTTTTAAAAAAAAACTTTAACCAATTAAATTTTGATTTTTGTTGGTTTCAAAATAAATATTTTGTTTGGATTTTAATAAGAAACTTAAGATGAGTTTGTTTGTTTTGACAAATAAGTTTGTTTGTATTTCCATAAGAACCTTAATTTAAATATTATCGTTCAACACAATAGAAAATAACAGAAAATTAATCTAAATCCAAATACCTTATATTTAAGGGAAATCAAACAAATGATATTCTTAATTCTGATAAAACCAAACTTTTAATCGAAGTCTATATAAGAAATATTTTGGGACAAATTTAACAACACCTAAGATTTTTGTACTTTTTTTTCTCTCGGTTTTTGTTTTTCTTTATCGTGTATTTTTCTGAATTTTTTTCGTTGAAACCCAACAAATAAACCTGGAGGATTAAAGTTAAAATTCTAAAACTCTAGAAAATATACATTAAAGTACATGTTCAAACTATTGATATGGTTCTTTGTGATTTTAAGGTACATTATTAATAATTTATCTATGTGAATACCTTTATAATAATTTAAAATATTTTCTAATTAATTGATATATATAAATATATATATATATATATATCATGGTGATAAAATTCACTTAATGTGAAGAAGAATGAATTGGTTTCTAAATTCAAAAAATTTATTTGACAATGAAGTACTAAAATCATTACAAACCTACGAGTTTCTCTTACAAGTCGAGCTTACCGTACTAAAATCATTACAAATCTACCAGTTTTGCAGCTAATCGAAAAAATATTAAAGTTCAGTTAATGAGAGCAAAGAAAACATCTATTTAGTACCCTTTTGATATTAGTCATTTTTATCTCTTGTGTGGGCTTTTGACCGGCTTTATTATGTTATGTTGGAGTTTTGGTAGGCTATTTTAAAGGATCTGTAAACAATTTCCTAGAAGAAGACTTTATTTTAAGTTTACATTTAAAATGGTTAGTTTGTCATTTGACCAAAGTTTGACTTTTCAGAAATAGATTTAATTTACAATCAACCGAAGAAGTAGACTTAATTTACAGTCTACATCAGAAGTCTACAATATCTTTATAAAAGTAGACTTCTTTTTAAGTCTACTGATGTTAGTTTTGCAACTAACTAAGTTTGACTTTCTATGTTAAATCTACTTTGTTAGTCTATATTTTGTAGAGTTTAATTGAAGTCTACTTTTTAGAAATGTAGATTTTAAATAAAGTCTATCCTTTTTATTTAGTTACGTCATATGTGGAATGACGTTAGCTAATAATTAGTAGACTTAAGGTAAAGTCTACATTTAGAAAAGTACACTTTAAATTAACTCTACAAAATGTAGATTTCCTGAGTAGATTTGACTGAAAAAGTCAAACGTAGTCAATAGCAAAACTAACCTCAGTAGACTTAAAAAGAAGTCTACTTTTAAAAATTTTGTGTAGGCTTCTGATGTAGACTTAAAATTAAGTCTATTTCGATAGTCAACATATTGGTCAATTGCAAAACTAACCTTTTTTAATGTAAACTTAAAATTAAGTCTATATCCAATTTTTTCTCAACTAAGAGAAAATGTAGACTTAGTTTTAAGTCTACGACACTTTGGTCAAATACAAAACTACCCCATATGTTGACTTGTAGACTTTATTTTAAGTCTACAACCGAAGTAGATTTAAAATGAAATCTACTCTCTACAAAAAAAAATAGTAATGAGTTAGATTGAGATTGTGTTTACCTTGAATTACTGCCCAGAACTTTGAGTCAAGCTTACACCGATGAAATCCAATAATTTTTTAATTCTAAAACATAGAAAACAAGAAGAAACAAGAAAATATAAAAATTTGAAATGAAAGCGAGAGAGTTTTTTGGATGAACTTGGTGAGAGAGTAGAAGAATATGATGTTATGTTAGTCATTTAGAGCTTATTGAGTCCAAAAATGGTAGGTAAGTGAGCATTTAGAGCTTACTTTTTATTGTTAATGGTGGTTGGAAATATTAAAGAATACGACATTGTTGTAAATAAGTTGGTTGTCACAAATATTTATGTCTTTTCAAGTATTTTTTGGAATAAAAAAAATAAAAAAATAATGACATGATTGTAAATATATAGAGTCACTAGGTTATTTTGGAGAGAAAAAATAGAGGTCATTTTTGCAATTGACCCCTTAAAATAGGTTATTTTTGAAAATGGTCCAAATGTAAATACTCGTTTTATTTTCAGCACCAAAGTATTTTAAATTTATAATATTTGTTTTAAAATATGAAAATCGTTAGACCAAAAACTAAAAAAGAAACTTCTAGATCAGATTTACCTTTTGATTAAATTCAACGATAAAATATTCTCAAACCATAAATGTAGCCATTGATTATTAACAAGTGCATGATTTTCATTTTTCATTTTCACAAAAAAAAAGTGCATGATTTTCAAATATTAAGGAAACCTGAAAAGTAAAATAGATGCTTCTTTATAAAGTATCATGTTATCAGAGATT
This sequence comes from Lepidium aucheri, assembly GCA_900406435.1. Lineage (NCBI taxonomy): Eukaryota > Viridiplantae > Streptophyta > Magnoliopsida > Brassicales > Brassicaceae > Lepidium > Lepidium aucheri. The sequence goes on along the minus strand of OVBA01007776.1, from coordinate 5,050 downwards.
CTAATCAAGTTATCAATTTCATTCAGCAAAAAAATTCATATAACAAGCTTATACAAAATTTTAGTAAGATAAAGGAAAAAAAATCATACAAATATAAAATCATAAATAACTTATGACATAATTATTTTATAAAGATCACATTCTCGAAAAATTTGTATATATTCTTATTACATATATGCCAAATCTCATAACAGGTACGGTAAAATATGTTGTAAAATATGTATGAAAGTCCAAATCTAACCAATAATTAACACATTATATATATATATATATATATATATATAACTTAGGTGAAGGAGTTTCTTATAAAAGCTGTACAAAAGGAGATATCTTGAATGGTGGCAGTAAATTTCTTGGAATGAGATCACTAGAATGTATTACTTTCATGTGTGAATACACATGAGAATTGATACATGAAAGTTTATAGAGACGAATGAAGCTAAAAAAGAAGTATATCTTTGACATTGAATCCTTCATATGACAGTTTTTTTAGTATACAATACTCATCCACATTAGAAACTCTACATTGATTGATTATAAATGCAGAAAAACTGTAATATGAAGGGGAACCGTGATATTCTTTTGAAGCTTTACTATTGTAATTTGTACTATGAATCATTTTTCCCATTTTTTCAGTCGTTTGAAATTCTTATTTCTTAATCTATGATTTCTTGTACAGAAAGAAAGCTGTTTTTAGAGTTACTTCATACTGATATTGTTGACTTAAACTAAATTTTCTATTGTTTTTTCTATATTTTCTTTACAATTAATAATGATATAATTTTGAAAACAAAAAATAGGTAGGTAGATAGAAGCTCTGTGGATGAGTCTTCAAAAGTTTCAGAATACTTTTCAGAGTTGGAACATATCTGCTTTCCAGATGGAGTGCCACAGATTATGTATGGAGCTCATGGAAATAAAAATCTATCATCTCCACTCAGATTTCGATATAATTCTGTCTCCACCCAACTAATTGAAAATCAGCGTCCATTCATAATCATATTCATATAGATCATATACATATTATATAGACACGAGCTCTCATAAATTGATTGTACATTAATTGTTGGTGTAGAGAGAAACAATATTAAGAAGAGAGTTACAAATTGAATCGTGACGACAACATTTTAATATATACTTCTTGTTATCTGAGAACCAGTAAATGTTTCTAGAATTAATTACTATAAACTACCCTTTTTATCAATCAAATTTTTATAAATACTCAATTTTCAAACTCCTAAATATTTCCTTTTTAATCTCAGAAATTATTAAAATAACATTCTATCCAAGATTTCAAAGATAAAATGACGCTCTTAGACCATCTCCAATGGTTGCCTTCATTTTTTCTTTCAAAAATGAAGTTCTCCAAAAATGAAGGAGACGTTTCCTCCAATAGTTTACTTCATTTCTTTCTTCAGATGAATATTTTAATAATATTTTGATTTATCTTTTTCTTACTAATTTCTAATATATCCTTCTACTTTTCAAATCTACATATTTGATCCAAATACTTCATAAGAACATTAATAAAATCATATTCATTAAATAACATAAATAGACAAAACAAATTACAAAAATATTTTCTAAACATCATTATTCAGTACTATTGCTCTTATATATGATCAACTAATGCATTTTGAAGTGAAAAATGAGTTTTTTTGTCTTTGATATGTCTATATCGAGTAAGAAACTTTTGAAATCGAATATTTTCACATTCCATTGTATAATGTATCACATTATACATGTAGTCGTTATATAATGTATCACATTTTTTTTATAAAAACGACTCGGTCTTCTCACAATTGCAAACGTGATTTGAAAACTCCAAAAACATGTTCTACATCTTTCCTACAAGCTTCTTATTGCTTAGCAAAATATTTCATTTTTGACATCTTGGCTCGTAAATAGTTTGCTCTATCGTAGACCGTGTTGAATATATACCATCACCCAAATACTATGCCATATTATTTTAAAGAAACTTTAGTTTTATTATAAGTTATTTGATTTGAATTTAATAATTGTTGTAAAAGAGACATTCTAACGGTAATTTTATAAGCCAAATCAGTTGGTTTAATGGTTTTAATCAAGAGAAAATTTAATTATGTATAAAAATAAAGCAATAAAAGTGAAAGGGTCATTTTATAAATAAAAAATCTGATTTCAAAAATGAAAGAAGAAATGAAGATCCTTCAAATTTGAAGAAAAAAATAAAAATCTTCAAATTTGAAGAGGGATTTGAAGCACCATTTAAGATTTTTCTTCAAATATAGAGTGCGAAGAGAGATTTGAAGCACCATTGGAGATGCTCTTACTCTTCCCACAATACATACTTTAGTCCATCTTCTAAATAACTCATTCATCAGTGTATTTATTTGTTTCTTTTTACATAACTCATTAATGACATTAACCTTGTAATTAAATTAGTATTTCTTATAAAATTTTGAAATGTTTTATAGATTGTTGGCAAAAAATAGGTGGCCTAGTTGGAGAAATTAGTTTATATATCAGACGATCATGTGGTAAAACTCTCAAACGTGTTTCAGAGTGATTTTAAAGTTAGGAAAATTAGATGTTTCTACTTTTCCATAGCACATCAATTTTCGAAATAATAATTGTAAAGAACTATTTTGTAGAGATTACTCTAGATTTTTTCTAACAACTTTTTAATCCATGTTTTTTCAAATTTTTGGCCTGAAGTTTTTTTTGTTTGGGAACAGTTAAATTTGGTTTAGGTTATAATGTAAGCAAATGGGCTTAGGCCGATGTGGAGTCTTTGACTTGGGCTCAAAGGCTTTTGTTTGTGGTTGATAAGAAGTGATAATATACATTTGATCCATACAAAAATCAATTTTTTTGTCAGACCAAAAAAAATCAACTACTCATTAATATATCGGACCATTTCGTCGTTGAAAAAATATATATATATATATATATATATATATATATCTAAAATATAGATTATTATGATTAAAATCTGGAATGACGATTTCGTATCAATTCTTATTTTTTTGTGATTATTTTAGTCGTTTTATTTTTTTGAAAGTACGTACCCATCTGGATGTATCCTCTAAATGCATTCAAATATTCTCAAGTTTTGAGATGACTTTATAACAAGCATCTAGTTGATCCATTTAGATGATATACTTTTTTTGTATCTACACGAACGACATTTTGTACCTCAAACAACACTTCTATCGATAATTTGACAATTCTCTTATATTTTGTCGATTACATTGGATATAGAGTAAGAGGAGAAAAATATTATTTGTGATCAATGGGAAAGAATGATAATGAGATTGAGGATCCGCAGTGATATATCAATGTATGCTTTTCAAAATATCGTCCTTTCATATAAGCAATGCTAAGTTTCATAATCTCCAAGCCAAGGTGCCATTAAATCTGGTTCAGAACTCTCATGTGATTTGGTTTTACTTGTTAACTTCTGGTCTTGGAACAAGTTAATTAGATTACTTTATTTATTTATCAAAAAAAAAAGTTTATATGTTTTATACCTTGTTTATGTTCGTTTTTGTCCATTAATCTTAATATGATTTTTTATGTCTCAGGTTTGGTATTAATGTGAAATATAACGAGTTAATCAGATTTGAGATTTTTGGAAGTCGCCTCTTTTGAGTAACTCTGAACAAAAGAAGGATCAGCTTAGAACAAAGACATAATCAAGAAGAGTGTTCAACGAAGAAAAAACCTTGGAATTCATGTTTGAGAGAAAACACATTACTATATTATATTATTCAATGAAGTAGAAATCTCTGACTCTTAGAATCGTGTGAATGAGAAAAAATTACAAGGAAAGATCATGTGATAATTTGTATGGTCAGTAAACAAATCTTTAAAAACCTACTGGACATATTGTACCGACCGTCAGATAAAAGTGGGCCCATAAGTCGATAGAGAACATGGGGTCCGCTAAGAGTGATGGTCGGGTCGATACAAGTGGTATCAAAACCAAACCCAAACGAGTGTGGAGTTTAGAAGGCTCACACCGTTGGAAGTGACAATCTTGATATGTAACAAAACTGTTGCGATCTGTTAGTGGGGATAAATTGTAACACTACAGTTTGAGAAAAAAATAAGGAATTCTTTCTAAACTAACCCATTGACTATAGTCAATGGGTAAAATAACCTCCTCATTTCTCTCTCTTAAACACTCTACTATTTACCCCTATAACCTCATATAATTTCTAAAATACTATTAGTTTTATGTTTTTTTTTTTAAGTTTCAGCACAATGCAAAACTACTATAATATCCTTGTAGCCTCAAATATTTACAAAAATGTCATTCATCTTCAATTCAACCAACTACCATTACCAACCAAATCAAAGCTCTAAATACCATTCTTTCTTCACTATTATGCTTTTTCACAACTTCCACCAACCTTAGCTCCCATTCTCTCTTCATTTCTAGCCAAAAACTTCTCAAATCTTTGGTTCAATTCTTAAAACTTACGATATTTGGTTAATTTAGAAAATTTGCAGAGAGTAGACTTCATGTGAAGTCTACTCACATAGTAGACTTCACGTGAAGTCTACTAGTCAACAAAAAGGTTAGTTTTGCATTTGACCATTTTTTTGAATCGGGGAGTAGACTTCACATTCGAGTTTATCGAAAAAAATAAAAATTAATTATATTAATAAAATATAGTAGACTTCATGTGAAGTCTACTATGTCACAAAAAGACTTGTATGAATTCTTTCTTGATAATTATGATACTATGTGAATGACTTAGGGAGTTCTTCCTTGTCCTTTAAAAATTTATCTTAGGGTGTAACTTAGGGAACAAGTTTGATATGTGAATAAACTCTTTTGAACAAAATAACATAAATTTTTTTGCTTACATATAATAACTTGTTATAATTCATGTTACATAATTAATAATAGCCATCAATCACAATTCCACACTTATTTACAATGTAATATTTATAATTTGTTGGCAAATTGAAGTGTCCACTAGAAGTCTTCTCCACGAGAAGTCTCCATTAGAAGTCTCCACTAGAAGTCTCCACGAGAAGTATTCACTAGAAGTCTCCA
>OVBA01007775.1:0-13817 GCA_900406435.1 Lepidium aucheri | reverse complement strand
GTGCTTTTCATATGTGTTTTCAACATACCTTCATCTAAAACCGAGAGTCCACAATCCGAGAGTTGAGAGAGATTCTTCTTGAAGCATCATCCGAATTGAATCAGATTATTTCTACATCAACAGTATATATAAAACGGATGGTATATTTTCTATTTAATGTTATAAAGTCTTCGTTAGTTAATAATAGTGTTTATTTTCAAATTATGGGATACTGAAATATCTTTGTCCGATTACAAATTACAAAAATGCATCAATTAGTGACTTTGATTACACAGTTATATTTGTTGAGTTTATAAATGGTTTTAACTTGTTCACCAATATTAAAGAAATAATACTGTGTGATATGTATTATTCCGATGTCCAAAATAATGGGTGTGATTGGTAATGACTCTCGTTGCTTTGCAGAGCAAAAATCTTTCCACAACATTTAAATTGAACCAAGTATGCTTTAAATTTATTTTTGGCTTTAATTGCTTTGGAAAGCCAATTTTTTATTTAAGGAATGTTTTTGGCTGTAAAAACCCAAAACCTAGAGCCAAAGGAGCTGATTAGTAAGAGCTGTAGCTTTGAATTCTTTGCTGTAGGATTTAAGCTGTAGGTTTTTTGGCTGTAGATTTTTTTTGATGTAAGTGTTTTTGGTTGTAGACTTTAATACTGTAGGATTTTATTTTTGTAAAACTCATAAATTTTGACTCTAAAATTTTGGCTTTTTACAGCCAAAAACATTACAGAAATAAAAAAAATTGCTTTCTAAGGCAATGACAGCCAAATATAAACCTAAAGTATGATTGATATAGTTTTAAGGCTTTTGAAAATTTTTTGCTCTCTAAAGCAACCAAAATCATTACCAATCACACCCAAAATTTATGGACTTTACAAATATAAATTTCTACAGCAAAAAAAACTTACAGCAAAAAATCTACAGCCTGTGATTGTAAGCATACCAACGTATCTGCCCAACTCTCAAAGTACAAAAATGTTTATGATAAGATGTTCAAACTCTTTAAGAGGTTGAGGAAATCAGGTTTGTATTGTAATATAATCTACGATTTCATTTTTTTGCTTATGTGTTTTACTAAGTCCTTTTGTTCAAAAGGTGTAGAAAGTTCATCGGAGGATGAAGAGGATGAGTAGCACTTCATAGTGTGATGGATCAAAAGTTATTTTGTTTTTTCTTTTTCTTTTTGTGTTTTTATTATATATTGTTGCATGATGTGGCGTAATGCTTTTGACCCTTACTTAACCTAAAAATAGAAAGATAACAAATTATTTGACCAACTCAGACCATCAACTTTAGCAGCCCATCTAGAGTGAGATGAGGCTTCACTTCGTACAAGAATGAATAGAGAAGCTCGAATGCATTTCGAGTCTCACTTGCAGGTCTCTTCTGTTTTGAGTCCATAACTAAGCTACAGTCCGTACTCGAGTCTATGGTGAGGCTCCACTTTGGTAGTTGCGTCCAAGCTCATCATCTGGTCCCAATGTCTCTGCAACGTCCATGATGCTCCAATTATGCTTTCCAAGTACCTACAACTCTTTTTATGCAACATGTATGCAATTCTACGCAATGTATATAATATGAATCTAAAAGACATCTGAAAAGGTGCAACTACTGTGAATACAAATATAAAGTGTGCAAAACAATACCTCTAAAACATACTACAATACACATATCACAAAACCCGATCTTCGTAGATAGAATATCAAGATTGAGAATGTAGGAATCGGATCCCAGGCAAGGTATTCTTCCTCTTTCCCTTTCTCTTGCCACAATTTATGTCTCTCTGTTTCTATGTCTATATACAATCTCCATGTCATGTTCTTAATATATTGCTTCTTTTTGAGGTATTACATTTTTCTACAATTGAGATTTCTTAGAACTATTATCATTTGATTTTGGTGCACTTTCATTGATCCAATCCCTACGGTTTTCGGGTTAATTCAACGGACCTGAAAGACAAAATGAGTTTAGAATGAATTTACTTGTGCTTAAGAATATCATGTCTGATAATGAGTGAAAATGAGGTTTACATTTTTATAGCTTTTCACTTGGATAGAAAAACAATTCTTAACAGATTCTACTGTGTCATAGATTGTTTATGAACCTGATTTTGTTATTTTTCACTTCTTGTAAACAGAGCCATCAGTTTCACCGAGAGATAAGAGAATGGATAAACTAACTGCACAACATGAAATCCTTGTACGCATTTTCCTTCTCATCATAAGTTAATCTCAGCATATTTCTCAAAAAGCATTTGGATTTTGATCACTCGAAATTCAGTTTTCTCAATATCTTTATTCACTACAAAATATAGTTGTACTACTATAGATAAATAGTCCTACATATTGGAAAATTTTGGTAGAGCTTTAGGAAAGAATGCAGAGACTTGGGTTTGTTTCAAACAGCTTACCTTGTAAGCACTTGATCTAAGTGTTGGAATATCATTCTTTGTCTACTCATCTGCCTGAGAATTGAAGCAACGTTTAGAGCGATGAAATTTTCTATTCCTTATTATTGGCCAAATGCATAACTTAAAGAAAATACAAAGTTAGAGGATCAGTACTGTGGATTGTTTTAAGTAGTGGTCATTTGGTAGAGTCTCTCACAAAGGATCCAATACTTTCTTAGCATCCAAGAGGAAAGTGATAGCTTTTGTAAATATTATTCATATTTTAACTGCTTCACCCATCTTGCAAAATAAATTACTAAAATAATCTTACACCGTAGTAGTGCGGGTACCAACCTGGTTACATTACAATTAATAAAAATGGTGAATAACATGTGATTATGAATATATCAACTAAATACATCGTTAAATAACAATATATTTTATTGTATTCCAACTAATACATCATTGAATAACACTAATCTTATATATTAAAGCGGGAGACATTTTCATTTGTCAGTATTATAAACTATAAGATAAAATAAAACCTAAGTTCATAACAACTCCTTAAAAATAGGATAAGGTGGGTTTGTTACAGATTTTTATATAAAAAATCAAATTTAAAAGAAAAATTCTTTAAAAAAACTAAAATTTAATAAAAAAACATTTTGGTTACAAATTCGGTTATTGATTCGATTTCAGTTCAGGTATGGATTGGATTCTGGTATTTTGTTAGGTTTGATTCATCTATTGCGGTATTTTGGTTATTTTGGTTTAAGATATATTCGGATATTTTATCTTCTGAATATAATTTGGTATGATATAGATCGAGTTTGAGTCTGAGTATTTTATATAAAAATTCAAAATTTTAAAAGATTTAATAAAAAATCTAAAATATGGGTCTTGATTGGTTCCATATCGAGTTTGAGTTCAGTTTTTTCAAAAATTTATATGCTTAGGACTTATGAGTGTTTTATTGGGTTTGGTTCAGATTAGATTCTTTTAATTCAGGTTGATTTTGGTTCGAGTTTTGGGTCACTAGAACATCATTTCGAATACAATATTAAAAATATTAACACAGATATAAGAACCAAATAAATATGAATTGAAAAAATCAAATCTCACACTATAGAGTGAATTGAATCATAGTTTCACTTTAAACTTGAAATACAACCAAATAAAAAAAATGCAGTCTTTCAGTAACCCCTATTTTTCTGTAAAATGAAAGGCATGATAGTATACAAATATCAATTTATCTTCGAAATATATACGGCCCAAACTCGGCCCAGTATGTGTTCCTCTTATGAAACGATCCGCTTTTGATACAAATGAAAGTCATGTTTACACAACGTATTTAATTTGGTAATTGGCTTACGAAGACTGAGAAACGAAAAAAAAACGAGCATCGTCCATCGAGATCCAAATCCTCAGTTTCTTTACATTTCTCTCGTTTTTGATCAACTACTCGGAACTCCGGTAACGGATTTGTACAATCCAGGCGGCGAAATTCTGCTGCCCGGGTAACTTTTTGTCTCTTTCAGATTGTTCCTATAGTTGCCGGTGGGCCAAGGTTCACCTCTTGAACATCCAATCATGAATCCCTTTTCTTCTGGTACTCGTCTAAGGTAAATTGGATTCTATTCTTTCCTTTCTTTTTCGTTTCTGATCAGGTCTCTTAGTGTTTGATCAGCTTACAGAAGAAATTTGGTATAACATATATGAGTGAAAGAAAGATTTATTGGAATTCAGCTTCGTTCGTTTAAGGATTAAATTCTCATTTTTGTTGACCTGTCTTGTAGATGATTTTAGTTTAGGTGTTTCTGATTCCTTTGAATGTTGCTTTTAGTCTAAGAATATGATCAAACCATGGATTTGGTAATCATTTTGCTTTTTCTATTGAATATTGGGATATTAGACATATTAGTGTAATTTCGATCAGGTTAAATTACTTAGTGTATTATTCTGAAGTTATGGGATACATGTAAATATGATTTAGGGACATGATCCGTGCCATAAGAGCATGCAAAACAGCTGCGGAGGAGCGTGCTGTTGTAAGAAAAGAGTGTGCCGATATCCGAGCATCCATAAATGAAGATGACCCGCATGATAGGCACCGGAACCTTGCAAAACTCATGTTCATACACATGCTGGGTTACCCGACACACTTTGGGCAGATGGAGTGCTTGAAACTAATTGCATCTCCTGGATTTCCAGAGAAGAGGATTGGATATCTTGGGCTAATGCTGCTTCTTGATGAGAGACAAGAAGTGTTAATGCTGGTCACAAATTCATTAAAACAGTATCCTTACTAACTCATACTATTAATCTTAATACCTTGACGGCATGGATTCTTTTATGATTTAGTTTAGTAATTGACATTTGGATTGCATTGCTGTGAAGTGAATTCATGAGGATAAATATTGAAACAGATTTTTTTCAGTCTAAGACTCTTTATTTTTCCCCGCCACAGAAGTTCAAAAACGTATATATTAGTGTTGTGATGCTTAACTCACGTGCAGAGATCTTAACCACACGAACCAGTATGTTGTAGGACTCGCTCTCTGTGCTTTAGGGAACATTTGTTCAGCAGAAATGGCCCGTGACCTTGCACCAGAAGTAGAAAGATTAATCCAGTTTCGTGACCCTAATATCCGAAAAAAGGTGAAGTGTTTTCTACTTCCTATATAGGGTCTGCTGGATTTTAGTCGCTGTTGTTTTTTTTCTTTTCATTGCTTTACCATATATGTTGTATTATATGCAGGCCGCACTTTGCTCTACTAGAATAGTAAGGAAAGTTCCAGATCTTGCAGAAAACTTTGTAAACGCTGCTGCTTCCTTACTTAAAGAAAAACATCATGGGGTTCTTATAACAGGAGTTCAACTTTGTTATGAATTATGCACAATCAATGATGAGGCCCTAGAATACTTCAGAAAGGTAGGCCATTAAAATTTTACAGACGGCTGTATATATGCCCACAGGAGCGTCAGCATACTATAACTTAATATGCTTCATTGAACATGCGTACATGTTCTTCCTGTAACCTGTATTATGCTTCTGTGTACTATGATCTCTTGCAACTATGTTTCATATATGTAGTATTCACTTATAAGTGGATCACAGTGTTCAATGTGGCAAACGGTTTTATTTTGTTTTGTTATATCAGACTGTCGCTTTTGACAAACCCTTATCATTGTTTTGTCTCTGTAGAAATGCACGGAGGGACTGATAAAAACTTTGAGGGACATTACTAATAGCGCATATCAACCTGAGTATGATGTTGCAGGGATAACAGACCCTTTTCTTCATATACGGTTGCTCAAGCTTCTGCGTGTTTTAGGACAGGGTGACGCTGATGCTAGTGATTTGATGACTGATATACTTGCACAGGTTAGTCATAGCTTGGCAAATGATTACAGATATGGTTAAACATCTTCACATTTACGGTGTAATTCTCTTGGAAAACATCAAAAGATTTTGGCTTTTGTTTTCAGTTGCAATACATATACATTTATTCAAATTATTATATGATAGCTATGTTCTCTCATGTGCTGGAACTGGTTCTATTAAATTACAGCATAAGCGAGAGCGAATATCATTTATTTGGTATATATGACACATTTTGGGTTCTGAGTTTCCTCGTAGTTTCGACCGGGTCAAATTCTTGTCTTTTGATGTCTGTCTTGATTTTCATAGAAAGTGCTTCTGTGTGGCCATATAAGTCTTTAAGTTATACCAATCCTTTTTTATCTCACCATGATCAGGAATGCATCCTGCTTTTGTTTCGTGCTTTGTTGTGTAAATCTTTTGAGTTCAGAGTCAGGGATGATCTACTGTGCATTACTTTGTTATCCTGGTTCCGTGAACCTTGCTGTTATGCTGGGAGATATCTTTATTCTAGTTGGTTCCTTGCTTTTGTAGGTTGCAACAAAAACTGAATCAAACAAAAACGCTGGGAATGCTGTACTCTATGAGTGTGTTGAAACAATTATGGCCATCGAAGACACCAGTAGCTTGCGTGTGCTTGCTATCAATATCTTGGGAAGATTCTTATCCAACCGCGACAATAATATCAGGTTCGACCCCTTTCACCTCAGTTATTATTTGGTATAATCACTCGGTAGTATATGTCTAAAATAGAATTAGCTTGCTTGGTTTTTTCTTCTGTTTATCATATTTTTTTGGGTCTTCTTAAATCTATGATGTGCACTATCAGCCACCGATTCCTTTTCTAATCTTAGTTTTGTTCATATTGTCTAACTTTTGTTCTCTCAAATATGCTGCATTACTTATGCATTTCATATTCACGTTCTTTCAGATATGTTGCATTAAACATGCTGATGAAAGCAATCACTTTTGACGATCAAGCAGTGCAAAGGCACAGAGTTACAATTTTGGAATGTGTTAAGGTATTTTTCTTAGTACTACCAGGAAAATATGTTATGCAGTCTTAATTTTTAAGTAATAGTTGTCTTAAGGAAGTAAAAAGATGTTGATTTGGTTTTTGCTTCCATCAATGAATTTAGGACCCAGATGCTTCTATCCGGAAAAGAGCTCTTGAGCTTGTCTCTCTTTTAGTGAATGAGAATAATGTCAAACAACTGACAAAGGAGCTAATTGATTATTTGGAAATCAGCGACGAAGACTTTAAGGAAGATCTTAGTGCAAAAATTTGTTTAATTGTTGAAAAGTAAGTATCTAATTACTTGCTCTGACCCTTTTCACACTGAAAAATGAATATATATATATATATATATATATGTGGGGGTGAGGAGGATTAGCAGGCTACTGTTAATGTCCAGTTGAAATCAAAATTTACTTGTTAAAACTTTTGATAATGCAGGTTTTCTCCAGAAAAATTATGGTACATTGATCAGATGCTCAAGGTTCTCTCAGAGGTATGGATTCGAAAGCGTACCTTTTATGTTCTTAACTTGTTAAGAACTTATTGCACTCTTTGAAATCATTCTTCTAGAGTTGATATCTGTTTATTCAACGCATTCTCTTTTGTATCTGTCGTAACCCTACTGTCCTCTACTTCATTTCATGTTAGTAGGCTGGAAAGTTTGTGAAAGATGATGTGTGGCATGCACTTATTGTTGTCATAAGCAATGCATCAGAGATTCATGGATATACAGTAAGGGCATTATACAAAGCTGTCTTGACATATTCGGAACAGGTAACTAATTTTTAATGTTTGATTTTGTTCAGTCCTTAAATCATTCGTAGCCCTTCCTAATGTGGTGTCTTTGAGATTTTAACCAGGAGACCCTTGTTCGAGTGGCGGTATGGTGCATAGGGGAATATGGTGATCTGTTGGTTAATAATGTTGGGATGCTTAGTATTGAAGATCCAATAACGGTGAGTAATGCAATGCCAATCTTAATTCATTATCTGCTTCATAATTAATATGCAGATGCTCCTGCTTCCTAGGTTATCTTGTTGGCTTTGAAAAAATGTGTAATGAGTAGTTGACTGCTTTGAGCAGGTAACGGAATCTGATGCAGTGGACGTTATGGAGGATGCCATAACTCGTCATAACTCAGATCCAACTACAAAAGCGATGGCATTGGTTGCTCTACTAAAGCTGTCATCCCGCTTTCCTTCTGTTTCTGAGTATGTTCAAGTTTGTTCAAGCTCAGTGTGATATCTGTTTTTATCCCAACTCGTTCATCTGCACTTATTCAAATTTAGCTCTGCACCAGATGCCCGCACTGAGTTTAATGGATAATGAATTTTGGCAGTCTACCAGAAACTGCTAGCCAATTGCCTTCAGAAAAATGATAGAAATACGACACACCTGTACATCTACGTCTTCAAATATCTTTCAGTAATTAAACACTTTTCTAAACTTCAATTGCAGGAGAATCAAAGAAATAATTGTGAAACAGAAAGGGAGCCTTCTCCTTGAAATGCAGCAGAGAGCTATTGAGTACAATTCTATTGTTGACAGGCATAAAAATATCAGGTGTTTATTGATCCCTGTTTCCTCTTGTCCTCATCTATCTTCTAGAGCAATTTGTATATTCTCCCTCCCTCAAAGCTCATAAAAGTGACTGTGTGCATATAGATCTTCCCTGGTTGAGAGAATGCCAGTCTTGGATGAGGCTACTTTTAATGTGAGGAGGGCTGGCTCTTTTCCTGCATCAGCTTCATCAGTGGCCAAGCCTTCAGTTAGTCTTCCAAATGGTGTTGACAAAGCTGCTGTAGCTCCTCTTGTGGACTTGCTAGACTTGGGTTCTGACGATATCCTGGCTGCACCTAGTTCGTCGGGTGCAGATTTTCTTCAGGATCTTCTCGGTGTTGACATAGGATCATCGTCATCACAATCTGGTTAGTTCTTTGGCAGTTCTGCAGCTCTTGCTGTTATACTATGGCATGCTCATCTGCTATTTCTCTCTGAACGACAATCTTTTTAATTTATTTCCTCTATTGCCTTGTAAGAGGAGAACTTATGTATGGTCTTCCATTATCTATGAAATGTTTAGGTACAACCCAGGCTCAAAAAGCTGGCACAGATCTGTTGCTGGATATTCTATCAATTGGAACATCTTCTCCTGCGCAAAACAACACATCATGTATTGATTTATTATCAACAGCTGACATTAACAATTCTCCCTCTTCTGGGATAGAAGCACTTTCTTCACCAGCTTCATCTTACGTACCAACAACTGCGCCAAGCGGTATGTTTGATTTGTTAGATGGTCTTTCTCCAAGCCCACCGAAGGAAGGTACGAAAAAGTCTTGACCCTCACAAAAATCTATTATATAATCACTTTAACTCTTGTACATAGATCAATAACAAGCTTTCGTCCTTATTGCAGCAACCAATGGTCCAGCATATCCACCTATTGTTGCATATGAGAGCAGCTCCTTGAAGATTGAGTTCACTTTCTCAAAGCCACCAGAGGATCCGCAAACAACAAATGTCCAGGCTACTTTTACTAATTTATCTCCTAATACTCTCACAGATTTTATCTTCCAGGCTGCTGTGCCAAAGGTTATTACATCTAACGCTTTTGTGCCTTTTCCTTCATTTTATTCATCCTCTGCCCAGTAGATAGTCTGGTAGTTATAAAGGAGTATATGTCTTGGGAACTCTCCAGTTTTCAGTTATATCTTTAACGTTGTTTTTGTTTTGGGAAATTTCCAGTTCCTCCAGCTGCACTTGGATCCAGCGAGTAGTAACACACTGCTGGCAAGCGGAAACGGTGCCATCACACAGAATTTAAGAGTCACTAACAGCCAGCACGGGAAGGTATGCATATTCTTTACTCTTCCTTTTTGAACTCTGCATTGTCAACACCCTGTAGTCCGTGTTGAAGTATAGCACTTCATGACCAACATCATAAACTATGTTCTAATATATATATATTGGTCGGTACTGTGGAATCAGTGACTTAACTAACACTCAAAGAGATTCATGTTTATGGCAGAAATCCATTGTGATGCGAATGAGGATTGGGTACAAACTGAACGGAAAAGATATATTGGAGCAAGGACAAGTTAGCAACTTCCCTCGCGGGTTGTGAGGCTAATCGATCAACCTTTGCATTTCAGCATAAGGACTCGCATTTTTATTTACATCAACTCGACCAAAATTAGAAAGACAAGTCTTGCCCAAACCATTGATGCAGCAAAAGCAGCTTTCACCTTCCAATTTTTTCTTTTCATCGGTTTCCTGAAACAAGTGCGCTTTGGTTTTGTTTGGAATTTGAGGTCCTCAGGGTTTCTTTTTGTACAAAAGTTCCGATGTTTGGGGTCGGAATGTAATCGAGGAAGCAGAGTTTGTCTCTATTGTGTCTGATACTTTAAAGAGATGTGATTCATAACCCATGATATGTATCTCCACAGTTACAGCTTCTTGTTGCAAAAAAAAGTTTTGGATTTTGAATCATGCCTTGTTTTCCATTTATTGTAATACATAGTACTTGTCTTCATCAACACATTTCTCTTTTATAATTATTCTGATATAAATGCTTTGCTTAGTACCGACATAAAGATAATTGGAACATGTATTGTATATGATTTTACCAAATTATGGATGTTCATTGCATTTGTAACTTGTGACATTGAGATCATAGTGACTTAATTATTACGAAAGCAACTAGGGAGATCGTCGTGAGAGTTCCTCACCTAACTTACTCGAATGCTCTTTTTGGAGAATACTAACAATTATGTATGGGTCATCATTCTTTATCCCTACCATAAATGATTCCTATTACATTTTTGGATACTCTTCAAAAAGTCTAAAACCCCACCAATAAAATAAATATATTTGACTTCACTTTCCAAATATTTAATTTTTAAGTACATTTGTCCCACATAATCTTCTTTTATCTGAGAAGTTTTGAACTAATTTAATCTTTTAAAAATTACCACATACAGCCTTAAGAATTCATCAAAAGTTGTGCAAATCAGAGGTTCCATCTCAGAATCACATCTCATTCAAATTAACAAACTCAGATTTGGGTTTCTCAGAATCTGTGACTGGTTATGAACAAACTAGAAACATCCCAGATAACAGTACCACTATAACATTATCAAAGAACAAAGCTTATTCCCCTCAACACACAAGGAAAGAGAGAAATTCAGCTACAGAGGACACAAATGACACCACTACAGTATTGTGTTAAACAAAATGAATTCAAAACTCAAAATCAATGATTCAATTAAATCAATGGCAGAATTAAGCTACCCTTTGATTCTGTACCTAACTCTTCTCATGGACCCTGAAATCTCCTTCCATTTAATGATAACCCAGCAGCAACTGTACTCCCAGATCCAGAACAAGCATAAGAAGAAGAGGAAGATGAAGAAGTAGCCACAAGATTGGTTTCTGATGGACTTGGAAACTTTGATCTCTTATTAGACCATTGCCAAATCTTTGACACAGAAAAGCTCTCACCTTTACTTCTCATATTAATCTTCTTCCCTTCAACATTATTATTATTATTACTCTCTCCTTCTTTCACATTCTTTGAACCTTCGTTATTAGGACACAAAGCCACAACCAGATCTGATTCAGCCACAATGTATTGATAAGACCCCATTGAGAAACATCTTCTGTTATCAAGATTACTGTTCACACTACTACTCACACACCCACCACTTGTCTCTCCTCCTCCTCCTCCTCCTCCTTCACCATTGGTATTGGTGCTCCTAAACTTCCCAAGCCTCACTGAGAACACTCTCTTCCCAATATCATTCTCAGCCGGTTTTTGCACCGGAGAAACCCTTGTAGCTCCATCTTCTCCGGTGAAAAACCCGAAATTGAAATCCGGGTTTTCAAATTGATACCCTATAGAGAAAAGGGTTCCTCTACAAAGAGGACAAGTAGAATTCGAGAGAAGCCAGGTATCGATACAATCGATGTGGAAAGCGTGACTACAATTCGGGAGCAATCTAAGCTTATCTTCCTCTGAGAATTCACAGAGACACACTGCACAATCGAACGGTTCTTTCGAACCTTTGATTTCCTTGTAGAGAAACACAGGAAGAGCATCAATTAAAGCTTGATCTAGACCTGAATCATGGAGATGAAAGAGCTGTTGAAGCTGTCTTTGGTAAGTATCGGAGTCGGAAAATTCTGGGTTTCGATCAGATTCGTTCGCTGATGACGAAAGAATTGATCTTTTCTTCTTCAAGTAATATCTCAGCACCAAATGTAGAATGCTGCAGATGAAAAAGACAACGGACAAAAGAACGATGATGAACAGAACGATGGGGCTTATTCGATTACTATCGGAAGAAGATGAATCACTCGATTGATTCACGGTGATTGGAGGAAAGGCAGATGAAGAAGGAGAGATTTGGATCAAATTCTCGTTTTTTAGCTGGAATTGATGAATTCTTCCAGACATTTTGTTTGGTTTTTCTTCCTCAGGTGATGAAGAACAGAGACACCATTAAACTCTAGCACGCTCTCGGATTTTTAATCATAAACCCTCCCAAAATTTTCCATGGATTACAGAAATTATCAGTGGATTAACAGTCAAATATGTAGCAGGAATTTTGGAATCTGAAATGATTGCTAAACAGATTTGGGCACAAACAGAGAGAGGAGCTACCGTCATTACTTTAAACATCCAAAGCTTAATTAAAGATATAATTAATTGATTATACATTTATTAAGCTAAGCAGGTGACTCTTATTAGCTCACCTACATTTTTAAAATAATATTGAAACTTTATTACAAGAAATAAAATAAAAAAAATTTGTGGAGCCCAATGCTCGATTCAGGGATCTGGTGCCTAGCAGTTTCGAAATATGTAGAAAACCATCAATCGAATATGTTATGGCTTCCTCAATTTGATTTTGTAATTTATTCTATAGCTAAAAAGCTTAATACCACATGTCATGATCCAGGGGTCGTTAAAATAATAACTAAAAAAATGAACAATGCACAATAATAAAGTAGTTTTTTTTCCCCTTTTTTTTCTTAATGTTTGTGTCAGTCGATTCTCAATATCCGTACAAACAAACTGAAGCAACCAAAAATAAAATTAGTAGAAAATATAATTTTGAATTTGGAGGAACCATTTGATCACATGGTAATGTCAACAAATTTGGTTTGAGAAAATTTCGAGTCCGTGAACATTGGAATTTGGAATCGGTAAATTAAAGAAAAAGCCTGTCTTCACGTTGTCACTTTGAGAGATTCTACGTGAAAATATATGGGCCCAAATATGATAGTCTTTGTTAATGGAGGCCCAGCTAACAATCTTTGCCATTAAATCGTAAAATTAATAGCTCCATTCCACATAGTAATAATAAATTTTCTACGTAAATTTAGGAGAGTGAGAAGAAATTGGAGAGGGCTTTAAGAAAAGTAATGTTGCGTTCCAAATGGAGAATATAAGCGGCAGTCTTTGATAGAAGCAGATCCGGTTGGTTGAGTCTTCGCCCGCCCGGAACCAGCACTCGGAGCTTCCTCATCTTTATATGGATAGATCCGGATCCAGAACCCGACCCACGACCCGTTTTCTTCTTCGGCTGCATCCTCTTCCTTCTTTACGATCGTCACTCGTCTCTTCTATTGCCTTTTTTATTTTTATTTTTTTATTTTGCTTATGAAAATGGACGTGGANTAGGTAAATGACTCAAATAGTGTGGAATTATCATTAACTACTCAAATACTCTTGTTTTTTTTTAATTGCCATTTTGCCCTTTTCGGATTTGTAAACAAAAAAGTATTTACGAAAATGCCATTAATGAAAAGTGCCACGTCAGCACGAAATTCGCGTAGGTCTGCCACGAAGATCTACCAACGGTCTACCAAAGGTCTACCAAAGGTCTACTGAAGGTCTACCAAAGGTCTACCAACGTCTACCAACGTCTACCAAATCTCCACCAACGCTCAACCAAAGGTCTACCAAAGGTCTACCAGAGGTCTACCAAATGTCTACCAAAGGTCTACCGAAACTCTACCA